>LVTN01001185.1:897-15170 GCA_001649415.1 Musa itinerans
AAAATTTTACTTCACTCTTTTGTAGGTTCTCAGGAATCCAGAGTGCCCTGTTGATGGTGTGGAGTGCATTTCATGCAGGATGATTATGATGCAAGGGGAGTCGGGTATAAGCATAATATGACCTTTGTAGCGTAGATCCTTTGAATCCCAAGTGTAGTGGGCTATTGCACTTGGATCCTCCTCCAATTTTTTTTTGATGTTGCTAATCTCTAAATCCTTCTTTAATTCTTCCCTATTGTCCTCAAGGAAGCCAGTGGTAGGAAGGGAGATGGCTAAAAATTTAGCTTGCTCAGGTAATCGTGAGAGTGCATCTGCAACAACGTTTTCTTTCCCCTTTTTGTAAATAATTTCATAATCAAATCCTAGAAGTTTGGTTACCCATTTTGCTGCTCAGGGGATGATATCTTCTACTTCAAAAAAATACTTGAGGCTTCTATGGTCGGTTTTAATTTGAAATCGCCAGTTGATCAAGTTGGGTCTCCACCTCATTACTGTGTGCACAATTGCGAGCATCTCCTTATAATATATTGACATGTTTTGATGAGAGGGAGACAATGCATTGTTGGTGTATGTGAGTGGTCGACCATCTTGCATGAGAATGGCTCCAATTCCGACTCTAAATACGTCGACCTCAATGATGAAGGGTCGGTTGAAATCTGGTAGTGCTAGCACCGGTGTCGTTGTCATGGCTGCCTTAAGTTTGTTAAAGGCAGCGAAGGCTTTGTCCAACCATTGGAAAGCATCTTTTTTCAGTAGAGAAGTGAGGGGTGCACTGTTCTTCCCATAGTCCTTAACAAATTTTCGGTAGTCCCGTGCAGTAATTTCACGTTTGTAGGTTTCGGCCAGTCTTGCATTGCTTCAATTTTTATTGGATCTACCGCCACTCCTGATATTATGTGCCTAAGGTACTCTACTTTTTGCTAGAGAAAACTGCACTTTGGTTGCTTAACAAAAAGTGTATTCTCCTGAATGATCGTCAAAATAACCTGTAAATACTGAAAGTGAGTCTCAAGAGAAGGGCTGTAAATGAAAATATCATCAAAAAATACCAGCACAAATTTATGAAGAAAGCTCCGAAAAATATTGTTCATAAGACTTTGGAAGGTTAAAGGAGTATTAGTGAGTCCAAAAGGCATTACCAAGAATTCATAATGGTCGTTATGTGTGCGGAATTTAGTTTTTGGAATGTCGTCTTCACATACCCAAATTTGGCGATAATCGGATCGAATGTCTAACTTCGTGAAGACTCGAGCTCCTTTTAACTCATCAAGAAGTTCATCCACCATCGATATCCGGGTATTCATAAAACCTTGGTACTCGTGGAGAGGGCCTTCTACTGGCCGAAGATGTTAGGATCAAGAGCGACACTAAGAGAGGTGGGGGGGATTAGTGTAGTAGAAAAAATCATCGATTTTGTAAATTTTTCATTCATTGAAAAGCTAATCTTAGAAAGTGCTTGCCTTTAAAGTAAATGAACTAGCAATTAACTTAGAAAGTAATAGTAGTAATGAAAAGCAGAATGAAAATGAGCACACCGGAATTTATAGTGGTTTGGTCATTGTAACCTACATCCACTTTCGATTCCTCCTCTGTTGAGGTCATCGGCGTCCACTAATGGTCTTTCTTCAATAGGCGAAGACTAACCACCTCTTTATAGTATTTTCTCCTTTTCACGGGTTTAGGAGATAACCCTTACAAGCCTCACACCTCTCTTGAATGATCACAACACTTAGAAAAGAATGAGGAGGACTCTTTTCACTTTTACAACACTTTCACACTACAAGACTTCAGTATTTTATTCACACTTTCATGCCCTTTCATGCAAAAAGGGTGGGGTATTTATAGGCCCCAATGGCTTCAGAATTGGAGCCAAAAAGTATAACATCCTCGAATTTCGGGGTACTGGCGGTACCATCGCCGTTATTGGGCGGTACCACTGCTTGACTCTTTGACATTGGGCAGTACCACCACCCAGTCTGGCGGTACCACTACCTAACAGAGCTCTCGGAGACTAAGCTCTAGCGGTACCACCACCCAGACCACCTGGGAGATTGAGTCCCAAGTGGTGCCACTGCTGGCCTTGGTGGTGCCACCGCTGGCCGTGACTTCAAGTGCTGAATGGGCTATTCAACTGGTCCAATTAAGCCCTATTAAGGGCCCAATTGACCCATAACTAAGTTAATGGGATTACCTCCCAACTTAAGGTCTAACTATGATAATTTAAGACATTAGCTAAGCAACCTTGGTCCGGTATGTCAATTGTTCTTCTAGCGAGATTCCGATGAACTTCCGATGATCTCTCGATAATGTTCCAGCTCCTAGACTTCTCAGTCAATTTCGGTAGAACTTCCAACGAACATCCAGACTTCCGATGAACTCTCGAACTCCCAACGAAATCTCAATCTTAACTCTAGCATAACATTTACTTTATGTCTTACTGCTATCGTAGTTAATTATGTACACTTTTCTCAACATATAGATTAGATCAAACAATTTACTAATTGATTTCATCATCAAAATCCAAGATTCAACAGAAGATGGGGACTGATGTGGAGGAATATGTTCGAACGTGCCTCACTTGCCAACAAGACAAGGTAGAGCAGCGAAAGCTGGTGGGACTTTTGGAGTCATTTCTCATACTAGAAAAGCCATGGGAGAGCATTTACTTGGATTTCATATCAAGCTTGTCAGCAGTAGGGGGACTCGGATCGATACTTGTGGTGGTTGATCGATTTTCAAAGTATGCAACTTTCATTGCTATACCCGTACACTGTTCAGCAGAGGAGACGACCAAGTTGATGATGAAGAATGTGGTGAAGTATTGGGGAGTCCCGCACAATATCATCAGTGATTGAGACGCTCGATTCTTAGGATGATTTTGGACCAAGCTATTCAAATTGTTGGGGTCTAAGTTATACTTCTCCACAAGCCTCCATCCCTAAACGAATGGCCAAACTGAAAGGATAAACTCGCTCCTTAAGCAATATCTTTAGCACTACATGAGTGCCAACCAACGAGATTGAGTGAAGTTGTTGGAATAGTCCAATTCTCCTACAGCTTGTAGCGGAACTCTACGTCCACCAAGAGCCCGTTCAAGATCATTATAAGACATCAACTGTCAACTCTTCACACATTAGCTATTAGATATACTGGAAGTAGTCCATCAGCATATCACTTTGCAAAAAAATGGCATCAAAATATAGATATTATGTGGGGTTATTTGGAGAAGACAGTCAAAAAGATGAAGAAGTGGGCAAACTTGGGAAGGCGACCACAGGAGTTCAAAGTCGGCAATTTGGTGTTGGTAAAGCTTCAACCAACATCACTCCAATTCTTTAGAAACAAAGTACATAAAGGATTGGTGTGCAAGTATGAAGGATCTTTCCCAATTATCAATAGGGTAGGTAACATTTTCTACAAGTTGCAGTTGCCGGCATGGCTCAAAATTCATAATGTTTTTTATGCTAGCAACTTGAAAGCCTACCACTCAGATCCGTAAGATGCTTCTCAAAGTGTTCTAACTCAGCTACCTCCCACCAGAGCCTCCTACAAAAAGTGAGTTGAAATCATTTTAGCGGATCGCAAGATAAAGCTACATAATGGAGCTGAGCAAACCGAGTTCTTGGTGAAGTGGTGAAAGCTTCCCTAAACTGAAGCCAATTGGGAGCCCGAAGACACCCTACAACATGAAGAAGCAGTCATCAACAACTACCAACAAGCGTCGACGAGGGCATCGATAGTTTAAGTGGGGGAGAATGTCACGACGAGGGCATCGATAGTTTAAGTAGGGGAGAATGTCACGAATGGTCATCGTGCACTCGCAACAACTTCGTTCACCGAACCGTTCGTCGCTTTTATATGCTTGTACAGAGACATGATAGCTTGTTTTGCCTTGTTTTTGTGTGTTTTTTCTTATAAAAATGCATGTTCGAATAGGTTGCAACGCTATAGTACGACAGCTCGTCGCGCCGAGCTGAAATGCCCCAAAATGGCTCCGCTTTCGCGTGCCACGACTTGTTTTCTGCAAGTCGCAGTAGCACACCAAAACATCAGCCATCTCAGCACCCTAGAACCCCCCGAGTGGCATAGGACTGGATGGGGCTTTGGTATATTGTCGGGCGTTGAAAAATCTTCACAAGTTGGCATATTAACTTGACGGAAACTTACCTTCGTGCTCGACACCCAGTGAGCAGTTATGATAAGACCTTAGGATTTATCATAGAAGAAAGAGGGAAAAAGGGATCATCACTTCGAGGGGATCGGCCTCCTTGATCACTTCAAGGGGATCGGCCTCTTGGGGTTAGTCAAAAGATTGAATAATATTTCATTGTCTGTCAAAAAAAAATTGTTACATCACTATTTATAGAGTTTCACCTAAAATCCACCACGACTTGGACTCTTAATAATAAATAAATATTAAATAAACCTCTATCCAACTCTAATTGAACTAAACAAACTCAATAAATATTATTCAAAAACTTAGAAAATAAAAAGGATCCTAACAATTCCTCCCTCTTCAAATCAACCTTATCCTCAAGGCTAAGTAATATCAAATTCGGGGAGTTTCTCTTTCAGCACTTCAATCACAAGGTATCTATGGTGCATCACAACCCATTGATCGAGTAAGTACGTCTCCACTTCTTGATAGTGTAAGCAATAGGTTGGCCTTTTGGTGTTGCAGTCTTCTGAAAAACCCTTTCCATCCGATAGCTAGTGGTAGTTGTGACTTTACTTCTACGTCTTCCCTTTAAGATCACCTGCTTTCCATTAATAAAAAACTTTATGATTAGTTTAGAAAAATTTCATGAAATATCACTCAAAGTTGATAGTCATTCAATTCCCAGCACCACTTTAAAGTCTTCCAAGGGTGCAAAAAGAAGTCCACAAGCAACTCTTGGCCCTGCAAAGTCAGTTTAATCTTTGAGCACTTGCTATCATAGGTTAAAATTCATCCATCGATGACCTTTACTTCGAATTTGTTTTAGTCTTCAATGTGGTAGGCTAATCGGTCGGCAATCTTACTGTCCATAAAATTATTAGTGCTACCAGTATCAATCAAAACTATAACATGTTGATGTTCTAAAGTTTCTCCAACTTTCATAGTTTGCGGGTTAGAGTAGCAGGCTAATGCATGCAATGTATGTATGATAGGTCCAACATCGTCATCAGAATCCATACTTTCATGATCGGAATCTACATTATTAGCTTCTGGTTCTGCCTCAATTGGTTCAATCATAAGAAGTTGCCCTTGTTTACATCGGTACTTCCTACTCCACTTTTCATCACAGTGCCAACACAAACCCTTTGCTGATCTTTCCTTGAGTTCTTCTCGGGTTAGTCTTCGAGTGTTAGGGTTCTAGCTAGGAATAGATGGGCGGGTGGCTTGTTGATCATCTGTTTGTTATCACTTCTTTTCCGACGATTTTCCTTGCTGATTTTTTTCTTATGTAAACGTGGAAATGATATTGCAGTGATCATAGTGCGAGGTTAATAACAAGCTTTGACTTCACACTGAATATCTAGATTAAGTCCTTCGATATATGTGCCCACAAGTTATCGTTCAGACCAATCTCTAGCTTGATTTGATAATCCTTCAACCTGCTCTGATATTCTAACACTATAGAAGTCTAACAAATTTTGGCAAGCTACCCATCAACATTCTCGTATTCATATAGGCTAAAACGAACAGGAAGCCCTCTCTTGAACTACTCCCATGAAAGAACTCTGTGGCAAGTTTCATACCAATCATACCATTAGATTGCATCTCCGTCTAGCTGGAGTAAGGCTATTTCTACCTTGGATTCTTCTGGGGTACTGTGAAAGCAAAAAAAAATTTCTGCCCTAGAGATCCAATTAGTCGGATCCCCATATTCTCATCTCGAAAATTCTACTTTAATGCGTGGGTAATTTGTGTCACAATCTTGAGGTCCTTTTCTTGTATCTCCAAATCTATTCAACATAGAACTTAAGCTTCTATCTTGTTGAAATTTGTTGAGGCTCTCTAGTAGGCTCTTTTTGAAATCTTTAAGTGTTTCTTATAACCGGTTCTCAATTCTGATTTTCAATACTTCTATTTATGCTTTCACTGAGTTATAGGTGGCCTTATAGGTGGCCGTTGTGTAAAACTGTAAATCTATAATCTCCTGTTCTTATTTCTAATGTCTGGTCAAGGGCATTTAGGTGGCCATTGTGTAAAACTGTAAATCTATAATCTCCGGTTCTTATTTCTAATGTCTGGTCAAGGGCATTAGTACTATCGACATGAAGCTACCGACGAGTTGCTGCCCTGTTTCTACCGTCGTCAGGAGGGAGGCTGCTTTAAAACGGTCGGGGTTGAGAAGAGGAATCGGTGGTACATGCGCGCAAGGACTTGCTGCGTGCGTTGCTAGAGGGTGGCTACGACGGAACGAGGGGGGTGGTCACTGGCTGAGAGTAGCGACGGTGGCGGTCGTTGGTCGGGGGGCAGTAGCTAAGGGAACGAAACTGCGGTGACCGGCGGCTGTAGTAGAAGATGCAGAGTTGCCCTGTTTTGGTCACCGCAAGGAGGGGAGGTTACTACTGAGGTCGAGAGGTAGCAGTGGTGGCACTGCTAGGGAGCAGCGTCGACGGTGGTCGCTGGCTAGGAAGCAATAGCAAAAGGGGAGGAAATTACGGTGATTGGCGGCTACGGCAGAAGATGCAGAGTTGCCCTGTTTCAGTCACTGCAAGGAGGGGAGGTTGCTGCCGAGGTCAAGAGGCAATAGTGGTGGTGCAGCCTGGGAGCAGCGTCGACGGTGGTCGCTGGTCGGGAAACAGTAGCAAAAGGGGAGGAAACTGCGGTGACCAACGGCTACGACAGAAGATACAGAGTTACCTTGTTTTGGTTGCTGCAAGGAGGGGAGGTTGCTGCCGAGGTCGAGAGGCAGCAGTGGTGGCATGGTGGGAGGCAGCGTCGCCGAGGGCTGGGAGCAACCAAGGGTCGCCGAGGCTAGGAGCCATGAGGGGGGGGGTGGTCCGCTGGCCAGGAAGTAGGATGGGTGTGCGCGACTAGAGGGCGACTATGGCGCAACGAGGAGGGGAGGTTACTAGTTGAGGGCTGGGAGGCTACGTGCGGGTTGAAGGCTGGGTGGCTACGGTGGCTGCAATGATGTTGACAAAGGTCGAGAGGCAATGGAGGGTCCGGCGGTTACGGCAGTAGAGGATGCTCTGTTGTCGATGCCGGTGGAGGAGAGGAAGTGGTGGCCACCGAGGCTAAGAGCGATGTAGGGGGGGGTGGTCCGTCGGCCGGGAAGTATTTGTGGTAGTGATCGCTGGCCAGCGAGCAGTTGCGACGGTGGGCTCTGATTCACTGGTCGGGCTTCCTTCTCACTCGAGAAGGATGTGGCTGCAGATTTTTCCTCCTTTTTTTAATGATGATAATTGCAACGAGAACATCGAGGATTGTTGCTCTGATACCAAATGATAAGTCCCTAAGGTTTATTATAGAAGAAAGAGGAAAAAAGGGATTATCACTTCAAGGAGATCGGCCTCCTTGATCACTTCGAGGGGATCGACCTCTTGGGGTTAGTCAAAAGACTAAATAATATTTCATTGTCTAGCGAAAAAAAATTGTTACATCAATATTTATAAAGTTCCACCTAGAGTCCACCAGGACTTGGACTCTTAATAATAAATAAATATTAAATAAACCTCTATCCAACTCTAACTGAACTAAACAGACTCACTAAACATTATTCAAAAGCTTAGAAAATAAAAATGATCATAATAAATTATTTGTGAACTTGTAACTATTTGTTTTACCTTCTAAAGTCCTTGTTTTCCTCCTCCTCTTTTCTCTTATGAACGCAAGGTGCTCGCTGAATTGCTTGTAAAATTTTCTTTTCGCGTGCGAGTAGCCCGTAGGGCCGATCGCCACCTTCATTGGTGCTTGTAAGGGCAAGTGGCACCCGCAGCGACGCTCGCCCGTAAAAGGGGGTGTCAGCTCGCTGTAGGCACTACCCCCGCAGGGGCGACGCCTACGGGCGCCATGCTCACGGGGGGCCTGCCCGTTGGGGCGGTGCTGCCCACAAAGGGCCACCGCCGATAGGGTGGCGACGACCACAACATGCAAAAGGGGAGGGTTAGGGTTCTTTGGGCAAAAGGATAATTTTACCCCTCGAAATTTAAAAAATTCTAGATTTTATTCTTTTATCCAAATTATGAAAATGCCCCTCACAAATCAAAAAATTCCTTGCATATCCTTAAGTTTAGAAAAAGATTAGTTAATTAAAAGGTTTAATTAACTATTATTATTATCTAGTAGTCCTATATAATGATATTTACATATGATATATGATGTAGACAGATCATCATAGACCATTTGATGTGTGTGTACCTATGGCTTGTGAGCCTCTAATCTTATTCTCATTTATTGTTGGGCTTGCGTGCCCATGATTAAGTTATAATCACACGAGGAGACACAGCGGGAGCGTGGAAGCGATAGCAAGACCCACGAGACGGATGATCATGACACATGGAGATGCGTCGAGATGCCGATGGAACTGACGAGGATCAGATAGACGATCACAAGGCATGGAGTTGGGTACTACATATATAGATCTTGATGTGAGTGATTAGGCCTATTGGCTCGGGCTTTATCACATTATGATGTGGTCAATGATCATCTGGTGTGATTACTCATGTGATGTGTGATTGCTTATACACCTACTAAATATGTATATATATTTATATGTGATGTAGATATATATTAAATATGTATATGTGTGACATGTCATATTAGGATATCAAATGAAAATCCTCTCTCTCGATAATATTAAGTCGATAAACATGAGGAAATTAGATTAACCCATGTTGCCTTCTATCGTTATAGGTAGGGACCAATTTTCGACGTAGGTTGAGTTGGTCGAGTCCCCCGAGGCTCACCTATATCGCAATTCGCTATCTTATCTACGACATCAAGATGTCACTGGTGACTTGAGGACATGGTATGCTTGGTCGAGTCCATCGAGGGTATATCATCGAATCAGACTTATCTTGTAACGATGGTGTTGGTTTAACCGATTATCATAGTTGGTCAAGTCCTTCGAGACCATGGTGGTTCGGAGGCTGAACAGGACGAGAATCATAAGGAGTTGTGATAGGCAAGAGTTGCCTACCTTTTGGGCTTAATGTGATTGGTCAAGTCCCTCGAGGTTATACTAAGATGTTGATTAGATCCCGATCCTCACTATAAGTCTACTAGAGACTTCCGTTTCACGTGATGAGGGTGTCGCATGACTTGCTAGAAAAATAGTGGGAGTAGATTAAGATAGAAGTCCATATCTTATTTATTTATTTTTCTATGAAATCTGCATGTTATTTATTTCTGCTACATCTTTATTTTTAGAAAATATCATTTTCAAATCCCTTACGTGGCATACTTGATGTCAACCACCTCACTGGTCTGAATTATACGGATTGGCTCTGCAACCTGAGAATTATTCTCATAGTGGAGAAAATCGTGTACATTCTTGATACAATGATGCCTACGCCTAAGGAAGGGGCAAGCAAGGATAAGATCGTCGCTACGTGAAGTACATAGATAACTCCACTCTTGCTTAGTATTACATGTTGGGCTCCATGACTCCTGAGTTACAAAGACAACATGAAAATATAGATACCAGATACATTCTCCTATATGTCCATAAATTGTTTGAGGAACAGGGAATGACTCCACAATATGAGTTATCCAAGAGCCTCTTCTACACTAGGATGACTGAGGGGATACCGATTCAAAATTATATCATATCGAGGCAGAGAGCACCATCAAGAAAGAGAAGCCAGTTCTCTATACTAGTGAGACCAGAAAGAAAAGGAAGACTGAAAAGTCCCTTAAGAAGGGCAAGGGGCAAGGGGAGACCGGGTAAAGCAAAGGTTGCTAAAAAGGATCTAGCAAAGGACAAAGGCCAGTGCTTCCACTATAGTAAAGATGGGCATTGGAAAAGAAATTGCTAATAGTACATTGTAGAGAGGGCTAAATAGAAGCTTGGAGAAGCTTCAAATACATTCATGATCAATCTCCATTTATTAGACTCTTATGATAACACATGGGTATTAGATACCGATAGTGCTTATCATATTTGTAATCCGTTGCAAGTTCTAGTAAGACCTAGGAGATTGGCGAAAGGCAATATGGACCTCAAGATGGGCAATGGAGCAAAAGTTATTGTAGTATCTATTGGCGAGGTCACCCTACATTTGCCCAGTGGAGCTATTATTACATTGGATGCATATTATTTTGTTCCTTCTATTATCAAAAATATTATTTCTATTTCAAGTTTAATAGTTAGTGGATATAAATTAGTTTTGAAAACAATGGTTATTCAATACTATTAGATGATGATCATCACAAGAGGAACATTGCAAAATATTTTGTTTATGCTAGACACTACTCAACATATCATGAATATAAGTGTGTCCAAGAGGAAACGAGATGAGGTGAATAGTGCATACCTATGACATTGTAGGCTAGGTCACATCTATGATGGAAGGATTCAAAAGTTGTTAAAGGATGGATTTCTAGATCCATTCGACTATGAGTCATATGTAACTTGTGAGCTTTGCCTTCATGGAAAACTGACTAACTCTCCATTTAGTGGAACTAAAGAGAGCCACTTAGTTGTCGGAACTCATATATAGTGATGTATATGGACCCATTGTTGAATCTCAGATTTTGATGATCAAACCAATTGATAGTGTTTATGATTTGATCTGCGTTTTGAGTGATGTAAGAAGTTTCGATCAGGGAGAGACAATTAAAGCAGGAAGAATCATATTAGGCAAGAAAGAAACATGTTAGAAGATTGGACATCAAGTCGAATGATCGATCGACATATCAGCAGAAGGCTTCGGGCCATAGGTTCGGGCATCGGGCCAAGAAGAATGAAAATTACGCCAAGAAAATCAAAGTTGCGGAGGTCAATTGGCCGATTGGGCAATAGGCCACAAGAGAGGACAAAGCGCCAAAGATTCGGACGAAGCACTGATAAACCAATGACATGCCAGACAACATTAATTAGCTTTATAATAATTATCTAGATAGAAGTAGGTTTTAGGCATAATTGGGTTAGAATTGGGCTAACTCAATTAAGGGCCAATTGGACCCAAGTTTAGGTTGTGTTGGGCCAAATGAAAGGCCCAAACAATGATCCAATAAGTGGTATCGTTGGTGGCACAGTCTCCGAGACTGTGTCAGGTGGTGGTACTGCTAGACTGGGCCATGGTACCGCCTAGTGGTAGTGTTACCGCCCAGACATAGTCTTCCAAGCGGTGGTATCGCCCAATGTCAGTGCTGTAGGTGATGACACCGCCAGTACCTCGAAAACCAAGGATGAGATATTTTTAGACTCTAAGTCTGAATCCACTTGAGGCCTATAAATACCCCTCTTATCCTTGGTTAATATACACAAGAATTGAGAGCAAAAAAGAAGAAAAACGTTATTGTAATCTTGTGAGAACTCCTCTAAAGCTCTAAGTGTTAGTGTAGTTTAAGAGATGAGTAAGTGGGGGTGTAAAGGTTCTCTCCTGAGCCTACAAAAGGAGAATAGAGTTGTAAAGAGGTGGTTGGTCTTCGCTTATTGAAGGAAGACCGTTAATGGATGCCAGTGGCCTCGACGGAGGAGGAATCGGGAGTAGATGTAGGTCACGATGACCGAACCACTATAAAATCCGGTTTGCATTTATTTTGAGTAATTTACTTTCATAGAAAACTTCCTCTTTACTTTGCTTTCACTAGGCTTATGAACAAACACATTTTCAAGTTATCTTTCGAGATCGGTTTTAATCGAAACGAAAGATTTTTCAAACTGACGTAATTTTTATATGCTGTACTAATTTACCCCCTCTTAGTGCCGACTCAGTCCTAACAGTTGGTATTAGAGCCTTATTTTTCTCATATGGTTTAACATCTAATAGAAATAACTCTTTTTGGCTTTCAAGAGAATCACTCTCTCATTCGTCCTCCCATATTCAATGGGATGAAGTGTACATATTAGAAAACTCGAATGAGAGTTTTCTTGATTTCTTTATATTTTAATATTTGGAATATCATTGAAAACGGATTTTAAAGTTCTAATGAACCATTGGAATGATTTGGAGAAGAAGATTTTTTCTCTAAATGCAAAGGCTATAAATGCCTTATTTTTCGCTTTAGACAAAAATGAATTTATTCGGGTTTCTACTTACAAAATGACTTTAGACATTTTGCACATACTTGAAATCACACACGAAGGCACTAGTAGAGTTAAAGACTCTAAAATAAATATTTTGGTGCGTGATTTTAAATTATTTTATATGGAACCAAGCGAGACTATTGGAAACATGTACACCCGTTTTACGGATATCATCAATAGTCTGAAAGGACTTGGTAAAAGTTTTTCGAATCTTGAACTTGTTAATAAAGTTTTATGATCTCTTTCTAAAAATTAGGATTCAAAAGTAATGACAATACAAAAATCAAAAGATTTAAACCATTTTCCGATTGAAAAACTTATAGGGTCTTTGATGATCTATGAAATGACTTGTGATGAACTTGAGAACAACCTTCTAAAGGACAGGAAGGATTTGAAATTTCGAACAATAGAATACCACTTGAGTGATAACTCAAGTGATGATGATGATGACCTTGAACTTCTCGCATTAAAACTTAAAAAGTTCTTAAAACACGAATCAAAAAGTAAAAATGAACTTAAAAAGAAGAAGTTGCCAAAGAACAAGAAAGCACTCAAGGTGACTTGGGACGAAACGAGTGTATCCGAAGACGAGGAGCAAACCGATGAAGATGAAGTGGCGAACTTCACTTTGGTGACTCTCGATAATGAGGTAAACAACTTAAACGAAACTCCTTTACTTTATTTTAAAATTACTTGATACTTTTTTATGAGTTATTTTTTAAAATTAGTTAGTAAAAAATAAAAAAATTACAAAAAAATATATATATCATGCTTCTTTTTCTAGCTATTTTGAAAAACTGATCATTACAATTGCATGCTTTATGATAATGGAACAAAATATTAGATTTAAATATATTGCTTGTACACCTAATAAGATTAATCCCATGTATATTTTTAAGAAGCAATAATGTGTATCTTGATGATTTTTGTATTGCTTTTTGATTTTATTCAAGATGCTTTATGTTCAATGAAATCATCCTTGATGATTTAATGATATAATTATGCATGATGATTTGAAGTCTTGGTGATTTTTGTGATGAATCTTGTCTTTGTCTTTCGATTTTAAACATCATGCATGGCATTGACATAAAAATAATAAAAAATAAAAAAAATTGGGTATGTTTATATGAAATCAATCACATGAATTGAAACGACCAAAATTAAAATGCATCATTGAAAATTTCTCTATAACTATCTTATTGATTTTTCAAAAAGAAATTAATGAATTTATTTATATTTTGAATCTATTGAATTATGAAAGTGATTTTGATAATTATGAAATTGAATGAATTTTATCCATATCATGATCTTGATTTCTTGAAATTATAACTTGGGATTTTCCCTTATATGAATCAAAATCTTTCATTTGATCTCTTATGTCTCTTTTTGCCATTTACTAAAGAGAATATCTCTTTCGGAATTCATGATTTAAAATTTCTTTTGAACATCTTTTACTATTTGATCTCCTATCATTCTACTTGCTATATATTAAAAAGAAGCATTATTGAAATCATGATCTTGAATTCTAGGAATCAAAACTTGATATTTTCCTTATGTGAATCAAGATCCCTTACTTTTTATTCTTGAATGATTTCTTACATTTTATTAAAGAGAATATTTGTCCAAATAAATCATAATATTTTCTTGATTATTTTTTTCTCACAACTTGAGATGATGTGCTTTGATGTTTGGAACATTGTATACATAAATTGATTTTTCTTTCATGTTTCGTTACTCCCTTATTTTCATGAAGTATAACTCATCACCAAACTAATTTTTCTTGTTATTCTTTATGTGATGATTTAAAAATTGATGAAAATTGGGAGAAAATAAATGATGAATGTTTCGTACCAACAATCATGAAGTGATAAATACTTAAAAATATTGATTTAATGTTTGGTATCATGAATGCTTGAGTATCATGTATGATATACCCATAGTGATGATTGATTTATTTTTAGTATCATACATGAAGTAAGGATGAAATGTAATGGTATGAAATTATGCATGTTATATATTGAAGACTTGAAACCATGTTTTGGTATCATGCATACCTAAGTAATATTGATTTGAAAATTTATTCAT
>LVTN01001185.1:15240-52740 GCA_001649415.1 Musa itinerans
GAAAAGTTGCTAGTTTGCACATCATAAAGAGAAGCAAAAAACTTACTCATCTCAAAAGATGCAAAAATTTTGTCAACTTTCATATATGAAAAATTTGCTAGCTTGCATGATCTAATATGATGTAACACTTGCTAAATTTCCTAGCTTACAAATTGCAAGGAGAAGAACTTGTTATCTTGAACATCATCAAAAATTTGCTAGCTTGCATGATATAAAACTTGCTAGAATTGCTAGCTTGTAATCTAAAGAGAAGCAAAAAGTTGCTATCTTAAAAGAAGCAAAAATGTTATCTTGTCTATCTCAAAAAGCAAAGAATTGCTAAACTTGCACATCTTTAAAATTTGCTAGCTTGCATGCTCTAGAATGATGCAAGAACATCTAAAAAATTTATCAAATTGCTAAGTCTTTATATCTCTAAAACTTGATAGTTGCACTTCTCCTTTTTGTTAATGACAAAGGGGGAGAAGTATGATAATAATCATGCATGAAATGATGTTTTGATTATGCATGATTTTATGATGACATGTTGCTTGGATTTTTGAATTCAAGAGTTCTATCAATATGACACATTGATAAGGGGAGTTAAAGTTAACTCCGTTATCAATAGGTTGTCATCATCAAAAAGAGGAAGATTATTGAATCTCATATTTTGATGATTAAACCAATTGATAATGTTTATGATTTGATCTACGTTTTAAGTGACGCAGGAAGCTTTGATCAAGGAGAGACAATTAAAGTAGGAAGAATCATGTTAGGCCAGAGAGAAACATGTCAGAAGATTGGATGTCGAGCCGAAGGATCGGTCGATGTATCGGCAGAAGGCTTCAGGCCATGGGTTCAGGCATCGAGCTAAGAAGAGTAGAAATTGCACCAAGAAAATCGAAGTTACGGAGGTCAACTAGCTGATTGGGCAATGGGCCGCAAGAGAGGATGATGCGTCAAAGATTCGGACGAAGCGCCGATGAACCAATGATATGCCAGACAATATTTGATTAGCTTTGTAATAATTGTCTAGATTGAAGTAGGTTTTAGACATAATTGGGTTAGAATTGAGCCAACTTAATTAGGGGCTAATTGGGCCTAAGTTTGGGTTGTGTTGGACCAAGTGAAATGCCCAAATAGTGACCCAACATGTGGCATCATCGGTGGCACAGTCTTCGAGATTGTGTTAGGTGATGGTACCCCTAGTTTGGGTGATGGTACCACCTAGACATAGTCTTTCAAGCGGTGGTATCACCATATTGAGTTATGGTACCGCCCAGCACAAGCGGTGGTACCGCCAGTACCTTGAAAACCGGGGATGATATATTTTTAGACTTCAAGTTTGAATCCACTTGAGGCCTATAAATACCCCTCTCATCTCTAGTTAACATACATAAGAATTGAGAGCAAAAAAGAAGAAAAATGCTATTGTAATCTTATGAGAACTCCTCTAAAAGCTCTAAGTGTTAGTATAGTTTAAGAGAGGAGTAAGTGAGGGTGTAAAGGTTCTCTTTTGAGCCTGCAAAAGGAGAATAGAGTTGTAAAGAGGTGGTTGGTCTTCACCTATTGAAGGAAGACTATTAGTGGATGTCAGTGGCCTCAACGGAGGAAGAATCGAGAGTGGATGTAGGTCACGACGACCGAACCATTATAAAATCTGGTTTGCATTTATTTTGAGCAATTTACTTTCATAGCAAACTTCCTCCTTACTTTGCTTTCAGTATGCTTATGAATAAACACGCTTTCAAGTTATCTTTTCGAGATCGATTTTAATCGAAATAAAAGATTTTTCAAACCGATGTAATTTTTATTCGTTGCACTAATTCCCCCCCCCCCCCTCTCTCAGTACCGACTAAATCCTAACATCCATGTCAACTCATGTCGTAGGTGGTTACTCCTACTTTATTACTTTTACTAATGATTTCTCAAGGTATAAACATGTGTATATGATGAAGTACAAGTCCGAGACATTTGAGAAATTCAAAGAGTATAAGAATGAAGTGGAGAACCAGACCGGAAAGAGTATCAAGTCTCTTCGATCAGATCGAAAAGGTGAGTACTTGAGTACAAAGTTCACCCAATTCCTTAAGGACCATGAGATTCTACCCAATAGACACCTCTTTATACACCTCAGCTCAATGGTGTATCTGAAAGGAGGAATCGTACACTGTTAAACATGATGCAATCCATGATGAGCTTCGCCGACTTACCCATCTCATTCTAGGAATACACTCTAGAGACTACAGTTTATCTTCTAAATAGAGTTCAAATTAGGTCAATAGTGTCTATACTACATAAGATATAGAAAGGGAAGAAGCATGATATTAAGGTTGTTAAGATTTGGGGCTATTCTATGCACGTTAAAAAACACAACCTTGATAAGTTAGAATCGATGATGAAGCGGTATAAGTTCATGGGATACTCTAAGAAAACTTGTGGGTATTATTTCTATCTTCCTGAGAATCAAAAGGTCTTTGTAGCTAAGAGAGTGGTATTCCTTGAGAAGGAATACATTCTTGGCAGAGATAATGGGAGCATGATAGAGTTGAGCGATGTTGGAGAACCTAGCTCAAACATCACTCCACAGCCCGAGTCTATTCAAGTACCTAACACACAAGTTTCGACTTTACATAGGTTTGGTAGAGTATCCTATCCTCCCGAGAGATACGTAAGATATTAAAGGAGATGATGTTGAGAATATTGATCCTCACACCTACGAGGAGGCTATTACGAGTATAGACTCTAGGAAGTAGCAAAAAACCATGAATTATGAGATAGATTTTATGTACTTCAAAAAGGTTTGAAACCTAGTTGATGCACCTGAGGGTATTGTACTTATCGGTTGCAAGTGGATTTTCAAGAAGAAGATCGGAGTAGATGAAAAGGTAGAGACCTATAAAGCAAGGCTAGTGGCTAAGAGATATCATCAAAGGAAATGTGTTGACTATGACGAAACCTTCTCACCCGTAGTCATATTAAAATCCATCTAAATTCCATTGGCTATTGTAGCATACTATGATTATGAGATCTGACAGATGGATGTGAAAATCACGTTCCTCAATGGTAACCTCGAGGAGGAGGTGTATATAATATAGCCTGAGGGATTCATGTCTAAGGATTGCTTAGATAAGGTGTGTAGGTTGCTTAAATCCATTTATAAACTGAAATAAGATTTCTGAAGTTGGAACATAAGATTTGATGGGGTAATTAGATCTTATGACCTTGTTAAAAATGAAGATGAGCCTTGTGTATATAGGAAGGTAAGTAGGAGTGCTAGCACCTTCTTGGTGTTATATGTGGATGACATCCTGATCATTGGGAATAATGTTCTATAATGCTATCCACAATAAAGGCTTAGTTATTTAGACACTTCTCTATGAAGGACTTAGGGAAAGCATCTAATATCTTGGGGATTCGGATCTATAGAAATAGATCCAAGGGGATGCTTGGCTTGTCCCGATCTAAGTACATAAATACCATTGTCAAAAGGTTTGGCATGGAAAATTCCAAGAGATGTCTTATACCGATGAGACGTGGGATATCGCTTTCTAGGAATATATCCCCAAAGACTTCTGAAGAAGGCGAACATGGGTAGGATACCCTATACCTCAACGATATGGCCTGTCATGTATGTCATGCTATATACCAGGCCTGATATAACACATGCTCTAAGTGTAAAGCAGTAAAGTAGGTATTAGGTATATCCAGGCTTGGAGCACTGGAAAGCAATAAAGTGTATCCTTAAGTACTTATGAAGGACTAATGATCTTTTACTGGCATATGAAGGTAGTAGCCTCAAGGTTAAAGGTTATACAAACTCAAGTTTCTAATCCGATGTCGATGATAGTAAGTCAAATTTAGGGCATGTGTACATCCTGAATGGAGGAGTAGTATGTTAGAAGAGTTCCAAGCAAGATACTACTACTGGCTCGACCATAAAGGTAGAGTATATTACTATAGCAAAGGCAGTAAAAGAGAGAGTCTGAATGAAGAAGTTCATCATAGATCTATGAGTCGTGTCGAGCAACGAGGAGCTGATTCCCTTATATTGCAACAACAACGAGACGATTGTTTAAGCGAAGGAACCCAGGTCTCATTAGAAGTCTAAGCACGTTCTAAGGAGGTTCCACTTGATCAGAGAGATCGTGACCCAAGGAGATGTAGAAGTGGAAAGAGTTTCATCTAAAGATAACATCGCAAATCCACTAACAAAGTCATTGTCTCATATTGTCTTTTGAGCATCACAGGAGTCTAATGAGGATCAGACACATAGGATTGACTTTAGGTCAAGTGGGAGATTGCTAGTCATATGTGTCTTACAAGCCAATCACGTAAGTGATGTCACGTGTAATATGATACACATTCTTTTTGTCTCATTATATTATTTGACATTTGATCACTTTATATTGCTTATTGCACATATATATATATATATATATATAGTGATGTCCACAGATCTGTGTAATGAGAATCAGATCGTGATGAGATCACGATAATGAGACCAATTCGCCTTTAAACATAAATCTTAAATAATCTCGATCATAGGTTACTCAAGGTTAAATAGATAGTAATACAATTTTTCTCATAATATTATGGAGAAAATTTTCAAGGATCCATTTTGTAATTGCTCCTAGTTTGGACGTATTTAAGAACATTTCCGGTAACAATTTTCAGTAATATTTTGACATTTATTCGTCTTTCATCCACTCGGTTTCGGTTCGAGAGAGAAAAGATATGATATTATAGAAATTTATTTATAATTATTATACCCATAGCTATGATAGAGATGACTAGTCTCATAGCTACTCGTGTGGACACTAGGGATACAGTGTAGGTGCTCATTGGAGAATGAGTTTACTTATTGATTAGCTCACGGAGTGCTGGATGGTTAATGATACCTCATCGATTCTATTATCCTAGGACTATTCCTAGGAAGGAAAGAACGGAAGAAAAAACATTTCTTCTAATTTTATTTTTTTATTCCTGTTGATTATGTTTCATTTGGAATCCTTATATACCTTATTCATACATGACTCAGGATCTTTCATGTTGGATTAGTTTTATAATAATATTATATTATATATGTTGTATGATACTATAACATGATAAATTTATAATAATATTATATTGGATATGTTGTATGATACTATAGATGGATGGTATAATATTATCTCCAATGATAGGCATAAAGGCTGGTAGGGCAATTCCTTTTCTTGTCTCTATTACCATAACTCTTTTAACACTATATTATCAAGTCAATTATTTGATTCATTAAAGAGCATATTATTTTAAATTCTGATTAAATACAAATTTTATATATATTATATTGGATATGTTGTATGATACTATAGATGGATGGTATAATATTATCTCCAATGATAGGCATAAAGGCTGGTAGGGCAATTCCTTTTCTTGTCTCTATTACCATAACTCTTTTAACACTATATTATCAAGTCAATTATTTGATTCATTAAAGAGCATATTATTTTAAATTCTGATTAAATACAAATTTTATATATATTATATTGGATATGTTGTATGATACTATAGATGGATGGTATAATATTATCTCCAATGATAGGCATAAAGGCTGGTAGGGCAATTCCTTTTCTTGTCTCTATTACCATAACTCTTTTAACACTATATTATCAAGTCAATTATTTGATTCATTAAAGAGCATATTATTTTAAATTCTGATTAAATACAAATTTTATATATATTATATTGGATATGTTGTATGATACTATAGATGGATGGTATAATATTATCTCCAATGATAGGCATAAAGGCTGGTAGGGCAATTCCTTTTCTTGTCTCTATTACCATAACTCTTTTAACACTATATTATCAAGTCAATTATTTGATTCATTAAAGAGCATATTATTTTAAATTCTGATTAAATACAACTTTTATAGATAAAATATAAAATTAAACTTATCATTCATATCTCAATGGAAACAATCACAAAACTCAGTTATGTTGATCATTTATAACTGAGTCATCTTTTATCTTTACTTGTTGTTTAGTATCTACTATTATTATTATTCATTTAATTGCATTATAAATTATATTTACTATTATTATTATGTTACATAGTGACGTAAGTAATGCATCGTATAGTTACGTTAATAAGATGTGATCACCAACATCCGAAAACGATTGCTGCGATCCTACGCGATTCATATATTACTGGACGGTTATAGATATCTCCTCATAGCCGTCCATCCTCTGATTTCAACACGTTAACGCAGCCTCAACCCGTCAACCTTTCATCACGATTTGAGAAAGGGAAGGATGAACGGTGCGATTGGGAACTAAAAACGTCAAATTACATTGCGAGTTGGAGAGGATCTCTTTCTCCCGAGAGAAACCTTCCCCACGGTTCTAGAATTCACCCCGATCGTTCCTTTATTCGTTCCATGCGAGCCTTCTTTCCCTTTTCTATTGCTTGGTCGCGATAAAAGCGAGAGAGATCGGTGTGAAACTCGGACGTGTTTGTCGTCGGAGCTCGATCGCCTTCAGCCTCTCTCTCTCTCTCCCGCCTCTGCCCTCCTTACCCGTTGGCGAGTCGGTGAATCGTGCTTCCGAGACCGCCCTCCTGCATTCAATCGATATCGAGGTGCTTTTTCCACTTTTTCTTTTGAGTTTTTTTGGTTATTTGATCGTTTTAGATTTTATTCGGTGTCTCCTAAATTGGTCATCCAAAATTCTATTGATAGGTTTTGGACACCAAAAGCAATCACTAACTGTAAGAGTTTTACAGCTTTGTGGAAGATACGGTGGTTTTATCGTCGCTGTATTCTTTTCCTTTCGGTGTCAAAAGTGGGGCTTTTTGGCCGATTGATTCGTTTCTTTTAGTGATGTATCCCGATCTTGACTCTAGAAAATTTGGCTGCACGGATGTGTAACGGGATCTGGTTAAAATCTGTCCTTTCTCCGTTATTACTCATGGAAATCGACGTTGGCGAGCCTTCATTAGTTAATGATCTTGTTTGTTTCACTAATACTTGGCGCCTTCAATAGATATGTTACGTTCTCGAAGTTGCATCTTTTCCCCCTAAATCCTCTGCCGGAATTTGAGAGTTGTGATTGAAGCCACAAAGTCGATAATATCCAAGTGTATGGCTACGTGTTTTATAAATCTCGAGCAGTTTAGATTTTTTAGCATATCAGCTTTTGGATTGACCTTTTTTGGTTTGGATTATTAATTGTTGCCTTTCCTTTCATTATTAAATTTGGATTATTTCTCTAATATGAATAAATTAGTTTGCATCGCTATTCATGATGCTCGATTTTTTTTTTTCTTTAAGTAATCACATCTGTTGTGTACCATTGCACTACAAAGGATGCACATGATAGGTTGTTAGCAAATTGCCCATATGAGAAATTTGATTTAGAACGTGACATGCTAAATGTACTTATGAATCATTGTGTTGACGTCTCTTTTGCTCTTTTCGTTAATCGTTTTCTTTCTCATGCTAAATGCACTTTCCAGATCACATACACGAAATGTATTGTTGCTATTATGAGCCACCTTATAAGATCTTCCGCAAGTTCTAATGGCTTCATTTTTTTATTTTTATGAATATTCCATGGTTAAACTACAGAATTATAACTGTAATTTTTAAGCATTAGGCAGTTGCATATGCTTGTACTGCATGATAATACAGATACTTGAGAAGGTCAAGGTTTGATCTGATGAAATGTCTGCAAATGCTTCTCTGTCTTTCTCATGGTATATTGGGTTTTTATCAGAGGCTGTTCCTCTAGATTAAGGCAAGTTAATTGCTTGATCTCAGGCTGTTCTAACTTCTGAATCTCATTGTTGCAGGTCCACACGCTGTCCATTGAAATCCATGTCGAATCACTTATGTTGCAACGACCTTTGAATTCTTTGGACATAAGTGACTGTTGGTTTTCTTGATGAGCTCGAGAATATCAACATCGTCAAGCATTCATACTCCCATGGGGATTGCCTCATTGGAGTCACAACAGTCGTGGCCATCTTCAACTCCTTTCAGTCAACCAGAACCAGGAGACTATGATGATGACAATGGAACTGAGCTGCTGTCAGTGTCTTGGAATCAGGACTATGGGTGCTTTGCTGTTGGAACAAGCAACGGCTTCCAGATATATAACTGTGATCCCTTCAAGGAAACCTTTAGGAGAGACTTGAAAAGTGGAGGCTTTGGAATAGTAGAAATGCTGTTTCGTTCTAATATCCTGGCTCTTGTTGGTGGTGGTGCCAATATGCAATACCCACCAAATAAAGTTATGATCTGGGATGATCATCAGAGCCGTTGTGTTGGTGAATATGCATATAGATCTAATGTCAGAGGTGTGAAATTAAGACGAGATCGTATTGTCATAGTTCTTGAGCACAAGATCTACGTGTATGACTTCACAGACTTGAAGCTTCTTCATCAAATAGAAACTCAATCTAATCCAAAGGGACTTTGCTGCCTCTCACACCATTCTAGCACTTCAGTGTTGGCATGCCCTGGTCTACGCCGGGGAGAGGTTCGTGTTGAACATTTTGGTTTGAAGATGACAAAGGTCATTAGTGCTCATGATTCTCAGATATCTTGTATGACCATGACTTTGGATGGGTTACTTCTTGCAACTGCAAGCACAAAAGGGACTTTGATTAGAATTTTTAACACAATGGATGGTACACAACTACAAGAGGTAAAACTTCAAGCTGCCTTATGCCACTGACCCGACAAGGAAAACTAGGATAGACACCTCCATCTCAGTTTTACTGGTTTAAGTTTTTTGCATCACTTATTGTTCTCATAATGGTTTAATTGTGTACCCTAGTCATGGTATTTGTCATCAGCATCATGCTCGACCTCCTTTAATGGTTCCTATGTTGTTGTATAGCTTCAAACAAATTTGTTACAATGTACTCATCTTCTTGCTACCGTCAATAGGTTGGCCAAATGTTTATGACAATAGCAGCTAGTTGCATAATAATAATTGTTGCAACTACACATCTTCACCAGGCAAAAGCTTTGCATTTATAAGTATGTTAATATGTGTATATTGTGTTATGTTTAAAATCATGGTATGCTGTTGTGAGTATGACTAAATTAATTACATGCCATGAGTGCTAATACATTGTTATTTGTTAATTTCCATGAGTTATAGAAAACCCTGAAAGTGCTGCATCCTTGAATGTCTTTCTTTAATGATATTACCTTTCTTCTCATTATGCACCTAAATATCTGTCATCTGTCTATAGGATTAGATGGGTAGATTGTTTCTTCTTAAAGATTTGAAGTTCCATACTTCTATGAGGCTTTTCTTAACTTCTTCACCAACCTAGCATGCTATTTTTTTTTAACTTTCTAGATGCTTGAATGTGCACTCATCCAATTGGAAAATCTCTTTTTTCATGCAATAAATTTCTCAGATATTTAGTATTTGGTTAGCATGATAGATTCAGTTGGGGAAAGCAGCGTCACAATGGCTTGAAACACCATGGTCATTCACCACAGTTAATAGTGATCAACTACTGAGCATCCATTGATCATACAAAAGTTCATTCCTCTTTGAACACATGCACAAAAGTAGTTTTCCCAACTTGGCTTGAGCTGACTGCACCCAACAGCTAAACAAAAAAACCACCATATTGGGCTTGTTTCTCTGCATAATTAGAAAATTAATATAATCATAATTAAAGTTAGGCGCTTTGATGATCCTTTTAGCCACTTTTTAGACTTGGAACATTTTCTGCTCATTTAAAGAGTTATACATCAGTCACAAGTTACAACTATGATTTTTTTCATTGTTTCTGCAACAAAACTTTTTTTTCATTGTTTAATGCCAGTTGGTGAGACTGCTACACGTGCAGGTATGATCAACACACCATTTCTACCTGCTGATTACGCTCTTTTTTCTCTAGTTCATGGAAGAGATGCACTCTTCCAAGAGGTTGACTTAGCTAGAAAATATTATTGTTGGGAAAGGTAGCCAATTGCTGAAGATGTTGGACCAAAACCTTTCCAATGTATTTATTGCAGGGAACATGTGAAATGATTGCCAAGGATGCGGTAAGAGGCTGAACAGGCCATATGTGTAGGCTACCTTCCAAAAACTGAAAACTATAGACTAATATTATATTTGGACTAGACCTTCTTTAAGACTGGCCTCTAAATCTTCCGTTTTTGGCCATATGGTCTTTTTGGTATTTTGAGCTGGTTGAATCTTTTGAGCATCAAAAACAGGGTGTCAGCCCTTATCAGACTCCAAATAGGAATTCCTATCTTTGGATTGTTCCAAAACATGGTATAATAGCCTTGTTTGAACTTGTGCAATTCCTCATCCCACAGGAATCCCAAGCCATATTCTCACTCATACAAGGCTACTGGCTCACATGTGCAAGCCTCAGAGGTGGGGGCGGAAAAGACATGGAGGCGTGGATATAAGAGCTCACGGAATTTGGTTGTTGATTTGGTTGGTTAATGTAGTCGGAAATCAAGAACCATGTTGGCAGGGGCAAAGTGGAAAGGCTGGTGCCATGGTATTTGGGATTGCACAATCATCTTAAGCATTGCTTCATAAAAGACATTGCTGTTTAGTTCTTCTCATAAGTCTACTTGCTCCAGGTTTGTATAGCAATTGCATCTAGCCTTTACTTGTATGTGTATGCTAGGGTTGTGCAAGAATATTCCTAATATAAGAGGTCCTCTCGATGTACAAGACTCTGCCAATGTGAGGTTGGGTCGACGTATGCAGCCTTATCTTGTTTCTAAGACTCGATTAGGTTGCAAAGAAACAATGTTACCATGATGACAAAATTCACTAGGAATATACCTAATATATATGTGATGGTCTGATGTTCAATATTGGTAAGAGATCAGTAAGGATAGCATACTTGTGGATAGAGATGGTATGATTGAGAAGGACTGACATGATTTCTACTATTTATGTAGCTATTTATGAAAGAGCATAGAAGTTTAAGGATATCTTCAAAGCAGCTATTTATGTAAATTTTTTCATAAGTTAGGCTGGATTAGGAACTTTCTTCTTCTTAATTTAAAAATCTTGATTTTACGTAGATCTCTCTCAGAAATTTGAAAACCATCAAACATTCCCCTCTTGTTTGGCATTAATAGTGCAAGACTAGCTAAACCATGGTTTAATAGGTGTGGACTGTGTCTATCTGGGATTAAGGCCATATTTAACAGGCACCTAGATCTGACTATTTTAACGGGCATATCTGAAAAGTAGCATAGTTTTGTTTGGAGGAAATGATTTTAATGATAACTGGTCTATAGATATATGTGTATAAGATACACTATTGGAGGAAAGGACTCTAATGGCAATTAGCAAGCAAACACGGACATCATCAGAAGGGAGTATATTGGATATTTTAATTGCAGATAGGAGGTCTTTAACAGTCTGCAAATTGCATCTAACTTCAAGGTCATAATTGTAGATTTCAAATTCTGGGGATATTCAAAAAAAAAAAAAAGATTTTAGTGGACATGCCTGTTATTTCTCACTTTCAGATGATGTGTATGGAAATTTCCATGTTTGTATAGTTTCTATTATTCTGTTGTTGCAAGCTGAAAACTAGTTATTGATCACTTTCAGTATTCATCATCTTTGCCATCCTCCACCTCATATCACTAGCAGTTGCTCAAAAGACAAAACAATGAAGAAAAGAGAAGGAAAGCCATAAGGGATCACAAATCTTTTTTCCTTTTGTTGTTCTCCTTTCTCTTTACACCCTCACAAGCCCTAAGGACAGCCATGTTAATCTGATGATTTGAGGTTAACATGATTAAGACTTGTTTTGGGACCAATTTAGTACAACCACAGGCATTTGATCATCGGAAGTTGGAACCATTGGATTACAATTGTATGAACATTAATTGTGTCATCCCCATCACATATTTGTGATGTCAACGATCTAACACAGCCAAACCAACGATTTATTAGGTGTTGGAGCATCTGATTCATTCATTGCCTCGATCTAAAACGGCGCAAGCATTAGTCTCCGATCAATCCGAGAACAAATATCTATCGCTACGACGGACGCCGTTGCTGTTCACTTCCCTGCTGAGGAGCAGCAGCTCATCGTAAGTTTGTCGAAGCTCAGTATCAGAAGATGAAGAAGATGATGAAAAGCTGAATTCTCCTTCAGCTTGTCGTCTTTTAGCATGATCTCAATTTCCTTCACGATCTCGTCCATCGTCGGACGGTCATCGGATGCGTCTTTGACGCATCGCAGAGCCAATTCCACAAACTTTCTGAATCCAACGATGCATCTGATTCCTTTAAATTTTTATTTACTAAAGATGTCTTTCGCTTGCTTTCTTTATGAACGATATTCTCCATTAACATTCTCAATAGAAGTTGCATCTTGCTGTCAGGGACAACTATATCAAATTTCAGTCTACTCAAAATAGGATCTTCCATGATTTAGATCTAAGATCCATATTGCCTCTGAATTAAATCTAGGCCAGTTCTTAGTTCATAAGCAACCCTGGTTTGGTTTACTAGTTCAGATTCTAGTTTCACAATAAAAGTGATAGATTTATGTTGATTGAATAGGAAGATTGAAACAAAGTAAAAGTGATAGATTTATGTGATTGAATAAGAAGATTGAAACAAAGGATGATCAACATACCCCTGGCACTGATGAAATGTTGTTGGTGGCATATATGCAATAAATGAAGGCCTGACTTAACTACTAGCCCTCAGCTATAGAAACTGAAATAGGGTTTTTCAATGCAGCAACTCTAATTCTATGATACACAAGTAAGAGGAAAGTCATAGCCAGGGAGATGCAGCAGGTATCTCTTGATATCTGTATGTTTGGCATGATATGATACTAATGGTGCAATCCTTGATTGATGCTCTATTTCAGATATTAATATCTGATACCATTCTTCTTGCCCATTTTTGTCTAAAATTTATTAAATTAAAAATGACTTTGGGGAAAATTAGATGGTTAAGGTGTTTGAATTTCATTGAAGCGGTGCCCTTTAGTGAAGCGCCTCTTGGGCGCTCGCCCAAACCCAAGTGCCGGGCGCCTAGCTAGTTGGTTCGATTGAACCAACTAAGGTACATACTATTACTATACTTTCCAAACCCACATTTGCTCGCGCGATCCCAAGCCATAAACCCTAGCTCAACGGTTGCCTCCGTCGTTGCCAACGCCATCGACGTATAGGACCAATGCTTCCTCTGTCATTGACAAATTAGTCCGATGGTCTAGCTTTCATGCGTAGTTCCCTCCATCGCCGTTGATGTAAAAAAAGAGTTGCTGGCTTGTATGAGTAAAAAAAAGATGCAAAGGAATGAACTTTATGGGATTTTACCTGCGGCTAATGTTGAACATATTAGAGATGGTGAAGAAGAAGATTATTCAGGAAGTGTCAATGCAAGTGGGAAAATAGTATTTTTTTAATA
Organism: Musa itinerans; assembly: GCA_001649415.1. Lineage (NCBI taxonomy): Eukaryota > Viridiplantae > Streptophyta > Magnoliopsida > Zingiberales > Musaceae > Musa > Musa itinerans. The sequence goes on from LVTN01001185.1 coordinate 28,648, forward strand.
TTTTAGAGCGTCTTGCTTCGCTCGAGCGAGTGCCTAACACCTCGAGCATTGTGGGACCTTGGCGCCTTTTGGTGCCTAATGCTTTTTAAATCACTGATTTGATATGGGCAACACTAGGCCTTAGCTATAAGGTTTTTCCATCTTTGGTGAAGCTTACCAAATCTCCCATTATGATCAGATGAAGCACAGACACAACAACAAGATTTTGGACTTTATTGGCAAGGCTATTCTTCACAGAACATAATTCCAGTGATAAAGGAATTATGTTTCTCTAGCTCATTGTTCTTGCCATTAGATGTAATGATAGTTAATTGCCTTGACTTCTATGTTCTGTGTCTGCTAGTTAATTGCCTTCTATATCCGTCTAAGATTTTGCTTGATATTTGCTTGTTAAGTGTGTTTTAGTTACTCATTTCTGATCTCTATAATTAAAGGTACGGAGAGGATTAGATAGGGCTGAGATATATAGCATTGCTCTCTCCACAAATGTACAATGGCTGGTCGTTTCCAGTGATAAAGGAACTGTCCATGTGTTCAGACTTCGAGTTAGAGTGGGTGGGGAAGATGCCTCTTTCCAGCTTCCAGCTGTTCAAGCTCCAGAAATGGTACATCAGAACTCTTCTACTCCAGTTGATGCACTTATATCTCCAAACACTGGAGCCAACAACAACTCATCATTATATTTTATGAGAGGTTAGGCATCTCATGCTCTATTGCTTCTTTTTTTCGTCTTTGTTCTTGTGGTTTATGTTTGGAATGTAGCTGTTTTATTAATACCATCAGTTTCAGGTGTTCTAGCTATTTTATTCACAATGGCTTTTTTGCAAAATGTCTATGAGTATGAGATTGAAGGAATGAGTATAGTCATGATCTCTAACTAGAAAGCTTGTGGTTCTGAGTTAACCATATGGAGCTTCTTGATCTACAAATCATATTTACCATGTTGGTGTTATATCTCGACTTCTACTGCAGGTTTTTATCTAAAACCTCATCATGAAAAACTATGTTCAGCTCTAATGCTGATAGTATTTGTTTCATTGCTATCTCCTGGTCTAGAACATAGAGCTTGAAGTTCAGGTTGCAATTCTCATAGGGTTCAAACTGTTAAAAATATTCACTGGATAACCATTGGGGTCAATTCACAGGCCTATGGTAAGCCAACAAAACACACAAAAAACAAGGAGGAAAATGGCTAACTTCTTAATCTGGAACTTCAGATCATTATTGACTGGAAGATTAAACCAATTGCCAGAATGAGGGCACAAGCTGACACATCAATTTGTATATCACAATTCTTCTGGGTTGAGAATTAACTATTAAGTACTTGTATGTAAAAGTGCACCTCAAATTAATGCTAGATTATGAAAGTTATTTGGAAACTTTAAACATCCATCTCAACATAAAAGTTTTGAACAAAAACTATTTTGCTGAAAGAAATTGTAGTTGAATAGTTTTATGATGTGAAAAAAAGGTGAAATAAAATTTTCATCTGATTGTTATAGTATTTTGTTGAGGGAAAACTGATTCTTTAGTATGTGACAATTACGTCATGGATCTGCTATCATTATTGCAACATTAAGAAGTGCATTGATTTGGTAAAAGCAGGATATTTTCTTATGAACTGAAATCACCCAGGTGTCCTGCCAAAGTACTTCAGTTCTGAATGGTCGTTCGCTCAGTTTCACTTGCCAGAAGTTACACGCTATATTGCTGCATTTGGATCTCAAAACACTGTCATGATTGTTGGCATGGATGGAAGGTATTAATCCTCCTACCTTATATCTTCATCAACCTAGATGCTTGGTTTCTAAATCATTATGTTTGCATTTTGTAAATCTTCTTGTTACATTAGGTACTTATTTCTTGCCAATCAATTAAGGATATTTAGTCACCAAATGTTTGTCTTTTCCATATCACTTGAGTTAGAAAATAAGAATGGTCCAACCTTGATTACATCAGGCTAGGTTCTGGAAGCAACTTCTAGCTGAATGGCAGTGAATATATTTTCTACATAAGATATTTTGCAGTAACATGATGCATAACAGTATTGCAGTACCTTATATCTTTGATCAACCTAGATGCTTGGTTTCTAAATCATTATGTTTGCATTTTGTAAATATCTTCTTGTTATGTTAGGTACTTATTTCTTACCAATCAATTATTGGCACTTAGCCACCAAATGTTTGTCTTTTCCATATCATTTTAGAAAATAAGAATGGTCTAACCTTGATTACGTCAGGTTAGGTTCTGGAAGCAACCTCTAGCTGGATGGCAATGAATATATTTTCTACATAAGATATTTTGCTGTAACCTGATGCATAACAGTATTGCAGTGATGGTTAATTTATGCTTGAGAATCATAAAGAAGTATGGTTAGTGGAATTACAAGAAAACAAGTGGAGTATTGAGAAAAGAAGAATGAGGCTTAGAATAAAGAGAAACAACCCTTGTTATGAATATTTGTCTTGATTTTATTTAGGAAACAAAAATCATGCTGATTTCTTTACAGCAACCCAACGTCTTCTAATATGCGCTTTCGATGATTTCATTTTTGGTCTTACCGGGACCAAGGATTTTGTTATCCTGAATAGCTGCCCCACCAGGCAATACCTGTTGGTCCAACCATGGACTGGTATTTTGTCCCCATGGACTGGTATTCTGGATCACTCAGTTTCAGATCGTGTTGAATGAACCTGTTTACCCCGGACCAATGCTTGTTTTTCTGTACCTGCTTTGGTCAGAACCTGCCAGTATAACATGATATTGACTAATAACTGAGGAGTCCTCCATTAAATTACTTAATTACTTCCTTTATTGTTTAATCTGAGGACTTCACTCGAAAAGAAGACCTCTCATAAAAGCAACTTGAAAGCAAGTAATGAAAGCAGGGATGGAAGAAGAGGAAGATAATATGGCTCCTCCTTCATTGTTGGATTGTGTTTTTCTTTTGCTTGACCAGTAACTGGTACACTCTGACACCAAAATTAGTCTGAGAGGTGATTGGTTTAGGTTCAATACCCAAAACTAAGATCCATGATTGAAGCTTCCATAAGTGAAGCTAGATTACCATGTTCAATGAAAAATCTAAAATTTGGAAACAGAATCCAAAATTTCTATTTAAACTCCATAATGGATCAGAAATTCAATTTTAATGGAATGTCAAAACTATAGAAAACCTTAAAGGAATAAGAAGACTTGTATTGGACTCAAATTAACGTTGTTGTAGATCTAGATTTCATCAGTAATTATTAAGCTCCAGACATCTACACCTTTCTTTTGTTGTACTTGGAGGATTTTGGTACTTAAAACATAGGAGTTGTGATATGAAGAAGCTCAATGTTCTAGTTTTCTGTTTCAACTTTCAAGAGGTCATGTGAAAAGTGAATCTAGATCTTAGATAATCATTTATCCAGCCAATGTTATCTGTGGCAAGAATTTGACAACGTAGGTTTAGATCCTTGCATTCTTGTTCGTTTATGTTAATATCTGTGACCTGGCTGCAGGTTATAGGTGGGTAAAAGTAGACCATATGCATTTTATAATCCAATAGCTTACCTGTTATTTGGTCATCTAGTGAGTATCTCTGCTAACTACTCTTGCTTTTCCTTTTCCCTTTGTCTCCAGCTTCTGTAGGTGCACCTTCGACCCAGTGAACGGTGGCCAGATGTTACAGACGGAATATGTCCGGTTTCTGAAAGCCGATCGCCATCAGCCACAATCTGTAACCTCATGATCTTGCTATGTTATATGCACTTAGGGTTTCATGTAAATGATGGTTTCCTGAACCTGTTTATCGAAATACATATGTTCCTTTTACTCGTAAAAAGCCCATAAAGTTAAGCATCTGGAGTAAGGACACATGTATAGATACTCGTTGAATCCTAATTCTGATGTAAAAAAATTGCTCACTCATCTGGCTGTGCAGATATACTAATATGTCCATCCATGCTCTATTGAGCATATGCTGGATTTTATACACCGTAATTACTCTTTATACAGGGCAACTAAATCTCTCATGTTACCACTTGGTTGTTATACTGGTGCAAGTGAACTATGGCACCTGAGCTGAATCCTTCCTAGTATTCCATGACCTTAGAGATGTTGGTATTGATAAATATTGTTAGATTTAACAGAGTTAGTATCCCAAAGGGATAAGGACTAGTATATCTTATAGGTGGAGAAATTAAGATGTGAAGAATATTTTCATATTGAACTATTTTTGGTCTAGGGAAATGTGTTCAAAGGGTTTCTAATTTATTAGAGTTTATAGGAGAGAGTGGATATGAAAATTTGTTTGAAAGAGATAATTTAAGGATTTTTTCATTGATCTTACATGATAAAAGTTTGATTTTTTTTAATCAAATTAAATCTTGCATCAATTTTCTGATATATTTTTTATTATTGATTTATATGATTTTTTTATATTTTGTATGTCTTCTCTTTCTTCCCAACATGCCACAGAGAGAAATCATTGTGGTAGAGAAAGAAAGATTTACTGATTCCTGAATGCTTAGTTGTGTCACGGGTCAAATCATATTGCGGCTTGAGAACAGAAACTTCAAGAACTATATATATCATAGGCTTCTATTTATAGAGTTGTGAGAAAATATTCTGGAATATTTTGAAGAATAGTATTTTTTTTTTTCAACTCATTTTATGTGATTGGTCTGACTGATTAGGTTTTGTGTGTCGAATCGATTAGCATATCATGGATACTTGAAAGATTTCATCAACTGCGAGTAATGCCTTCATATTTCCACTCCACAGTAACATTGAGAGCTTACAACAAAGAGAACAAATATCAATCTTAATAGAAATAAATCTTGGTTAGTTCAATGGGGTTTAAGATATTATAAATAAATATATTTTTATTTTATTTTTGGATGATATACCAAATTACAGAAATGTAATTGTAATTATTTTTTATAATTTTATACTGGGTTTAACATTTTGTAAAGATATTTATATTCTTTTTTTAAGATGATCTACCAAACTTCAAAAAAGTAAATTATAAAATAATATTTTTGAAAATTTTATTGTGCGAAATCCTTGGAAAATTCTCATATTTTAGCTTATTGTTCTGATTTCCCCGTTCTGCAATATGATAAAATCACTCTTAACATAATTTTTCTTCTTCTTTAATTCAAAAAATAAATTATAAAATAATAGTTTTCTCAAAAAGCCTCCATATTTTATTTTTATTTTTCCAAAAGGCACCACACTAATTCGAATAATGCCAAAAATATCTCTCATCAACCTTAATGGTACTTTTCTCATTAATTTTTTTATCAATTTTGAATCATTATAATGTTTCTTTGCTCATGTATAGTGTTTTTCTAATAAAATACTATAATATTGTATCTCTTTCATTGTCATTGTATATAATATTCTTAGAGTTGTAATTTGTTTGATTGAGATTAGGAGTCTAATTGGGTCATTTATAATATTCTATAATAGTTGTTAATTTTTTATCTCTATTTGGGTGATGTTATTTCTAAACCATTATAAATATCTATTTGAATCTTAGTATATATCAAATGATTTTTAATTTGTTTTGATTTTATTTAGTATTTTTCAATAGCATTATAATGTTTTGTTAATGTGTTGAAAACACTATAAAACTTTTGAAAAATACCATAAGTGATAATCATAGTGTATTTCTTCGGTTGTTATTGCTCATAAACTATTATTACAATACCAAAGTTTTACGCCTAAAGTTTATTTAGTTAAAATTATGAGTCTATTTATATCATTTATAGCATTTTTAAATAGGTTTTACAATACCTTCCTTGTGATAGCCAAAACACTATAACTAGCGAAAAAAATACTATTGAGATTGATGAGTGATATTTTAAATATTATTTGAAACAGAGGATAACAATTAGAAAAAATAAAAATGAGGGATATCTTAAAAAAAAATAGTTTTTTTTTTTTAAATCGCTCTTCAATCAATTCATCCATTTAAAAACATGCAATCAAAGATTTAGAGTAGCTCAAAATAATATTATTTATATTTGTAAACGTAAATAAATAATATTAAAATACATTAAAATTTATAAAAAATAAAAATAATTTGTAGTGAATTCATCCTTTTTTATTTTATTACTATACTATAAACCTTAATTTAAGATATAAGTCGAGTCGTCCACAATAAATCCGTAAATTCCTTAAAAATAAATACCACATGTTTGAAGTTAATAGCATACGTCAAAGGTTTATGTTAGTTTATTTCTATAGTAAAAAGACCAATAGGCCCCTCGACATGTTGAACTTCCTTAAATGTTAAGGGTATTTTCGTAATCTGATAACGCCTGGGTTTAAGCGGCTCCTTGAGTCCAACCGTCCACGTGGAAGCCCGACACACCCAACGGCGTCATGTCTCCGTTCCAATCCTCCCTGACGCCGGAGCCACGGTAGCCGTCTGATCGTCCCACGTTGTGTTCACAGCCGCCCGATTCTCGCGGCAGACCACCCAAAACTCCCGCTTTTAAGGCCTCCTAGTTTGCCGGTTTCCGTTACAGTTTGAGCAAGCGGGGGAGCGAGCGAGCGAGAGGAGAGAGAGAGAGTGAGGGAAAGACAGAGTTCGGAACAGAGAACGGAAAGGGAGAAGCCTTTGCCGAGGACTGCGAACCATAATGTAATTCTTCTTCCGATCTCGGTGTCTCACGATCGAATTCTCTGCATTTGCTCCCGAAATCTTTTGCGATTACACGATTCGAGATGAATTTTTCTTCTTCTTCTTCTTCTTCTTCGATTTGAATCGAATGCGTAAGATTTCTGCTAGTTATGATCTGATTGTGCATAGATGGATCGGTTTTCTTGATCAATGTCACTTGTATTTGTCGGAGCAAATCGGTTAGGTATTTGATCGACTCAATCGGCATTTTATTGGTAGAATCGTTCACGATGATGTCGGAAATCGGTGAGCACGCTTCGATGACGGAGTGGATTGACGAGAAGATCCATGAGTACAAGGGGTCGTCATCCTCCTCCTCGGATTCAGAAAACGACAAGCCTTCATCTCATGGTTGGAGAAAGAAACATTTGTTTGGGAGGAAGGCATCGGTGCATGCTGTTCTTGGAGGAGGAAAATGTATGAGCTTTTATTCACAATGCCTTGTTATTTTTCAGATCTTATGTTTTCTGTCATTTGCCATTGATTCATGAAAACGTCAATTCCCTATGTGGAATATAGTAGCCATGGCATATGTAAGGATTTAGGTGCAATTAGATCAACAATGTTGGACCATTGGTTTGATGTAGATGGATGAGATAAAGGGGCGGTAGAAATATTTATATAAGCATTGCCAGGACATGAAAGGAGGGATAACTTAGGAGGAATAATGGATTGAGCTCTATAAAATGTCATATTCTTGGTTAGGTTAAAAGTTTCTAAAGTCTTTTATTTATAGTTACAAGATAGACACCGACAAAAATGTGAAATTTGCAAGTTAGGAATTAGCTATTGATATAGAAGGTCAGGGGATAAAATTTATTATGGTAAGGAATGTCTGTATAAATAATTTTGTGAAATATTACATACTTCAGTTGCTTGCTTGAGTTATTAGTCTACCATATACTTATTTTCTATAATAGTTATTAGGCTCTAGCATGTGTTCTTGAATATGATTCAACAAAACCTAATTCTGTAGGTAATGAGTTTTTTGTGCTTTCAGCTGCTGATATCATACTATGGAGAAATAAGCAGCTATCGGGCAGCATACTTGCTGGAGTTACTGTTATATGGCTTCTTTTTGAATGGATCGGCTATCACCTGCTGACCTTCATCTGCCACTCTCTTATATTCTCACTGGCTGTGTTTTTTGTCTGGTCTAATGCAGCATCTTTTGTCAACAGGTGAGAGCCCACATTTTCTTTGAAGAGTTGACTATGGAAAATGTAACTGAGCTTAATATGTTTTATCGTATGCTGCTGAAAATTAATGATGAGCAGCAATCTACTGGACCATGGATGTTATAAAGAGGCTTAAATATGTTTGCTCATTTATATCTGCTGAAAAATGATGACCATTTCATATTAATGCTGAGTGATTCTGTTATACGCTTATGGCAGTTTCTATAGCCTGGTCTGTGCCCATTGGAGACTTATGTGGATCGGTTTGTAGGAGTTCATTGTAGTTGATCTCGTTATGGTTCTCATCATTAAATTCTGCTAATAAAAGGATAGTTCAAACTTCAAACCATGGATATGCAAGTTATGGAATTTGATTGCTTCTCTATACGTTTATCATGCAATCACCTTTTTCCCTATGGCGAAACAACCTAAATGAGTTTGCTTTTTCATGGTCAGTTTGGTGCGGAATATGAGTGCTCTGTCGAGCTACTCTTTCTGCTTTTCCACGGCAGTCCCAATTTCTTCCATATTAGAGTTATGGACATAAATTTTGTTTATGTTTCTTACCTAAGTTTTTATATGCAGGTCTCCACCAAAATTTCCAGAAGTTATATTGCCAGAAGACGTGTTTTTAACCACAGCTCATACTGTAAGATACAAAATAAATGAAGCTTTTGCAACCTTCGGCTGTGTCGCTTCTGGGAAGGACTTGAAGAAGTTTCTGAGGGTAGGATTTTAATAACTTCAAGCTTTCTTTCATGTAGTTTGCTCCAGATCTTCACAGCTAAGTCTGTCGTGCAGGTAATTGGAGGTTTGTGGATCCTTTCAATGGTCGGTAGCTGGTTCAGTTTCTGGACTCTTTTCTACATTGGTCAGTCTATTCTATATGTTGTCTAATTAATTATAGCTAAAATTTTGAGTTATTTTGGATCTTCTAGTTTGCTATTATGTGGATTTATATTGCTCCATGGAGCCAAACCTAGACTGATGATGCCCCATATTTGAAATCTTGTGTTATTTCTTATCATCATCATTTTTGCCCTGTATTCTTGTTTTTTTCCAGAGAAAGCATGCTTCCCACTGTGTGCAGCTAAAATATTACGGACATATTGCAGTGCAAACAAATGAAGCAATGTCGATGATTCCTGAACAAAGAGATAAAACGTAACAATATCTAGGCACCTCTCTCATAGGTTTCTGGCTTCTGGTACCGGTTGCCAAGGCATACTAGTAACTAGTAAATGTCTACTCGACATGAACAATAGGAAATATGAGTAATTTGGAAGGCAGCTTAACTTTCATGAAATGTGTCTTCTGCTAGGTCGACTTTGCACTTGATCATATCAATTATTTACATGATTCTCTCCTTTGTTCTAAGTTTTTAGTCTTAAGACATGATAATAATGAGTGTAAACTTTGGAGGTCTGTTTATTGATACGTCAGAGGCATTTAGGTATGACACAATGATGGTTGCCATTACTTGTCTTTTGCAGTTTTCCTAGTTCTGTATGCTACACCTGTTCTCTATGAGAAGTATGAGGACCATGTCGACATAGTTGCTGAGAAGGCCATGGTAGAAATCAACAAGCACTATGCAGTTTTTGATGCGAAGGTACTCCAGAAAATTCCACGGGGACCTTTCTCTGATAAAAAGCAACACTGAGATGGGAATATGTTTTGAGTTACCCTTGCCCAGAATTTTCTGTAACTGGCATTACTGATTAATCCATGGTCATGGAGGAGCAATTTCTGGAGGATTTAAGTAGATGGAAATAACACATCAATCGAAATCCTCTCTACATAGCAGCGTTGAGCCTCCAGGGAGATGCTTGATCCGAAGCAAATGCAGCAGTGCTATTTTACGACTCTCACTGATTTTATTTTTCCTTCATAATGTAAGACATGATTCAACATCTTGATATCTTCTTAATTGGTAAGTCTCCTGTCACTACATTATGTTCTCATTATTATTGAACTTAATCCAGAATGTAAGATGCGGTTCAACGTGTTAACATCTTCTTAATCGGTGTCTCCTGTCACTACTTTATGTTCTTCATTGTTCTTGATCTTAATCCAGAATTTGCGCACAACTTTAGTTGTTGTTTTCTTCAGAATGTAATACATGATTCAACACCTTCACATCTTATTAATTAGTGAGTCTCCTGTCATTACTTTATATTTTTTGTTATTCTTGACCTTAATCTAGAATGTGCACACAGTCTTGGTTGTTATTTTCTTCAAAATGTAAAAGACATGATTCGAAACCTTGACATCTTTTTAATTGGTGAGTGTCCTGTCATTACTTTATGTTCTTCAAGAAGTTGCACACAATCCTAGTTATTATTTTTTATAATGTAAGACCTGATTCAAAACCTTAGTGTCCTGTCATTGATTTATGCTCATTATTCTTAACCTTAATCCAGAATTTACACGCAGCTTGTTTTCTCTTCATAATGTAGGACATGATTTATCACCTTTACATCTTAATTGGTGAGTCTCTGTCATTACTTCATGTTCTTCATTGTTCTTGACCATTATCCTGAGTTTGCACACAGCCTAGTTATTATTTTCTTCATAACGTAAGACATAATTCAAAACCTCGATATTTCCTTAATCGGTGAACATCCTGTCATTAGTTCATGTTCTTTCGTTATTCCTGACCTTGATTCAGAATTTGCACAGAGACTTGGTTGCTACTTTCTTCATAACGCAAGACATGATTCGACACCTTGACATCTTGATTGGTTAGTCTTTTGCCATTACTTTGTGTTTATTATTTTCGACCTTAATTCACAATTTGCACACAGCCTTAGTTGTTATCTTCTTCATGATGTAAGACATGGTTCGACACATTGGCATCTACTTAGCTGGTGACTCTCCTTCCACTACTTTTATGTTCTTCACTATTCTTTATCTTGATCCAGAATTTGCACACAGCTTTAGTTGTTGTTTTCTTCATAATGTAAGGCATGATTCAACACCTTGGCATGTTCTTAATTGGTGACTGTTCTGTCATTACTTTGTGTTCTTCGTTGATCTCGACCTCAATCCAGACTTTGCACATAGAATTGGATTTATTTATTTACATCACAAGGAACTCAGATGTCTTTAGTGCTGCAAAATCATGTTCCTTTTCATGTATTCATTAGATCATTGATCACTTTCAGTGTTCATTGTCTTTGCCATCCTCCACCTCATATCACTAGCAGTTGCTCAAAAGACAAAATACTGAAGAAAAGAGAAGGAAAGCCACAAGGGATCACAAATCTTTTCTCCTTTTGTTGTTCTCCTTTCTCTTTACACCCTCACAAGCCCTAAGGACAGCCATGTTAATCTGATGACAAGACTTGTTTTGGGACCAATTTAGTACAACCATAGGCATTTGATCATCGGAAGTTGGAACCGTTGGATTACAATTGTATGAACATTAACTGTGTCATCCCCATCACATATTTGTGATGTCAACGATCTAACACACACAGCCAAACCAACGATTTATTAGGTGTTGGAGCATCTGATTCATTCATTGCCTCGATCTAAAACGGCGCAAGCATTAGTCTCCGATCCATCCGAGAACAAATATCTATCGCTACGACGGACGCCGTCGCTGTTCACTTCCCTGCTGAGGAGCAGCAGCTCATCGTAAGTTTGTCGAAGCTCAGTATCAGAAGAAGAAGAAGATGACGAAGCTGAATTCTCCTTCAGCTTGTCGTCTTTTAGCATGATCTCAATTTCCTTCACGATCTCGTCCATCGTCGGACGGTCATCGGATGCGTCTTCGACGCATCGCAGAGCTAATTCCACAAACTTTCTGAATCCAACGATGCATCCATCATTAAGAATGGATGGATCAATCATGTGTTTCAGACCACAGTACTCCTTATCCTTCTCATCCAATCCTGTCTTCACCTCGCGAACGATGTACTTACCTTTCTGTATCGGCAGCCTACCCGTCATCAGCTCCAGCATTACGACACCAAAACTATAAACATCACTTTTCGCGGTCAGCTGTTGGGTCATGAAGTATTCCGGATCGAGATAACCCTGTGAAGATCAACAGGAATTGAAGAACAGAGGTGATCGAGAAGCAAACTCAAAACGATTCAGCAGAATGAGATGAATTAAGGTACCATGGTTCCTTTGACGGAGGTGGAGACATGGCCGAGATTGCTGTCGTTTACCAACATGGAGAGACCGAAATCTGCGACTTTGGCGGCCAAGTCGTCGTCCAAAAGAATGTTGCTCGACTTCACATCCCTGTGGATTATTGGAGGTTTAGCGAGCTCATGAAGATAAGCTAATCCTTTAGCTGCGTCTAAAGCTATATGAAGTCTCCTTTTCCAGTCCAACTGCGTGCGTCTTCTTCCTGCAGCCAACGGCGTGAGGGTCACAGCTGAGGTGAAGAAGAGGAGGAGGAGCTTAATCTGATGTTCGCGGAGATGATACCGGACAAGTTTTCAGTTAAGGTCCCGTTCGAGATGTACTCGTAGACCAGCATGCGTTCCCCCTTCTCGAAGCAGAAGCCGATGAGGTCGACGAGGTTCTTGTGGTGCACCCTGGAGAGCATCTCGATCTCCGTCTTGAACTCAACCCCGCCTTGCTTCGAACCTTTCTGTGATCTCTTGATGGCCACCGTCTTCCCATCTTCAATCGTCGCTTTGTAGACCTGAAGAGAGATGCAGCAATTGAGCCAGGAAGTGATGAACAAGCGGCCAAGAGACGGCGACAATTATAGGTCGTCGCAGACCTTTCCATAGCCGCCTGAGCCGATTTCATTGTCCTTGGAGAAATCATCGGTGCACTTCCTGAGTTCATCCAGGGAGAAACATCTCGCTAACTTTAGTTGTGGTGCATCTCCGGCATCTCCACCGGTTGATCCCCACGACGCTAAGACATGTAGAACAGCAATCATCAGAGAGACTCGCAGGAAAACACAAGAACCATTGACATTTTCTTTCTTGTTTACCGAAAGGATTGTGCAGAATGATGGCCTTTTTAGCTCGCTTTTTCTGCCACAAAGCGTAGATTCCAAGCCCTGCAATGGCCAACACGGCAGCAACACATCCGACTACTATTCCGACGATCAATCCTCGATTCACTGGGGAGTCAAATAAACGGATGAGTTCTCGATACGAAGTCGAAAAGAGTTAAGGAGTTCTTATCGAAAGCAAGAATTCGATACCCTTGCGCCGAAAAGAGTACTGCCATGGATCGAAATAACAAGGCCCATACATCTCTGAGAGTGCAAGGTTCTCACTGCTGAGATCAAACCACAGCAAAATCTCTCTCCTGGTGAAGTACTTTGCACTCGAAGGGCAAATCGTTAGCTGCACTTGCAGATACGCATTGCCATCGAAGTAGTAGTTCGGAAGAGAGAAGCTCACTGGAGTCCCATTAAGCATGCTTGCGATCCTGTTCGCCATTGGTGCAAGATTGTGACTTATGTCACTGAAGGAGGGCGCTCTGCAAACGATTGGCCCTTCATACGGGTGCAAGCAGTCGGTGATGGAGGAATCAGATCCCGAGTCTTGGTTCTCATGGCAGTACTCTGTCTCATGCAGCTGAGCATTCCCGCAAACTGGATTCCCCACGAGTCTGCAGACATCAGAGATCCATCAGGTACACAAGCTCCCGGGGGAGGAAGATGGAGTTTGAGCTTGAGATCCGCTCACATTATGGTGTTGTTGTAGTTGGAAGAAAGCGTAACCGAGCTTAAAGCATTGTTTCGGAAATCCACCATCTCCAATTGAAGACTGATGTTGCTGCCCATGTCGAGGGTGCCACTGAATGCGTTGTCGTTGAGTCTCCTGTAGATTGGTTTCAGCAAAGTGATGCTTGTGATAAGATGTTTTATCTTGTCACGAAGGTCTTACAGTTGCTGTAGCTGAGGAAAGCTGAAGAGTGATGGTGGCACTTCTCCATGAAGCCTCCCAGACTCTATGATTCTGATTCCACCAGAAAGTGATGCTTGGCTTAAACTTCATAGCTCATCAAGCATGGCATACTAAGATTTTAACACTACGTTGACTTACAAAGTTGTGAGATTTTGCACATCCAAAAGCCATTCTGGAAGTTCTGAAGGATCAAACGTGTTCTTGCTTAAATCCCTGAGCACGGCAATTTCGAGTTTTTACGAAAAGGCAAAGCATGGAAATACTTGCATGATCGAAATAAGTAGTCAGACATCCTTACAGATAGTTGAGGGCATGCATTCCAGTCAGATTCGGCATCGGCCCGATTAGCTTATTGTTAGCTAAATTTCTGAAGAAAACAAAAATGATTCCTGAGTCTAGTCCAAGAAATAATTGTTAGTACTACCGCTGAATTTTTCAGTCACTTACAAGGCATTAAGGAGTGTAAGGTTTCCGATACTAGAAGGAACAAATCCATTCAGATAATTATTGTCTAGACGGCTGAAAAATAGTTTCTGTCAGATATGATCAACCGAAAGAAGAATGTAGCTGACGGTCGAAAACTCACAGGACTTTGAGTGATCGAACGAGACCTATCGACTCTGGAATTTCCCCGGAGAAGTTGTTATGATCGAGAAGTCTGAACACAAGCAATTGTTATCGAGTCAGAAGAATTAATCATAGAGAAAATCAGGTTAATGTTGCTGCTTACACATGTATAAATTTCATATTGGAGCTGAAAAGACTATTCGGAATTTGGCCTGATAGCTGGTTCTGATTCAAGTGCCTGTTGAGCAGATAGTAGACCAATCAAACAGTGATATGCTCGATCTACATGGAAAGCTGAAGAACCACAGAGGCTTACAGGTGCAGAGTGTTGACGAGCTGGTCTAATCCTGAAGCTTCATCCGATGAAGTAGTAGGGAGATGTCCGGTGAGCTGATTACCTGCAAGGTCCAGCCAGGTGAGATTGGAGAGCCTACCGAGCGAAGCAGGTATCTCACCGGTCAGCCGGTTCGAGTTCAGAGACCTGGAACATCGAATCCCTGTCCTTTATAATTCTGTAACTCAATTATATCTGCATGACAAGGAGTACACAAAGAGTGATCCTTACAAGACATGGAGATTAAGTAGGTTGCCTACTTCGATTGGGATTCGATCACCGAAATTGCAACCGATCAATCTCCTAAGGAATATTGCAGATCACTGCACATTAGGATCGATATCGGTGAGCTCAGCAGAGATCAATTATCCTACTGGACTTACAGAACCACAAGCTGCTTCAAGTTGCCAATGCTTGGTGGGAGCGAACCACCCAGATTTCGGTTGTAGGAGAGATCCCTGCACTCATACATCTCATTATAATGCTTCATGAGACTAAACATAAACCGAAATCGATGAATTCCATGAGTAATTTATGCGATCTAAAGAACGACACTCACAAGTGTTCCAACTCAGAAAGCCTCTGTATGTCACTGTGCAATGTGCCCTCAATTCCCATGTTGAAGAGCCTCCTGAAAACATTCAATGGCAAGGCCATTAGAGACTAAGTAGCTCATGACAGACATGAACTGTGCGATAAAATCACTCACAGCTTCTTCACCCTTGAATCCTTGCAGGTGATTCCTTCCCAGTTATCACCACAGGGATCATCTGAATGGCTCCAGCTTGGAGGTGCGTTCTTCCATTGAGTAGATAAAGACTCGAGAGCCGAAACTGTCCGTGTTCGGTAATCATAGTTAGTCCACACTAACACAGATTCTTACCATCAAAATCAACATGACAAGCATGATTAAGTAGCTAACATTGCTTAATATGCACAGCAGAAAACTAATACCATCTTGCGGGTGTGTGCTGCAGGAACCATGTCGAACGCAAAGGAGGCATACCAACAGCGGAAGAAGACCTTTCATCGACATCAATGGCGAAGAGAGGAGAAAGTTGATGGGATGAACTACCATCACGGCTGTGAAGTTTCTCATACGACTGCCGGTTGTATGATCTCTGCCCTCTTCCTCGTTCGTTGGGATGTCCGAGGGAGATGGGGAGGCAAACAAGGAGGCGTCGACGCAGAGAACAAAGCTAGGAGAAGATTACATGGCAGTAACGTCGGACGCAGGTGTTATAGAACATCAAAGACCAAGTTTGGCTGGCCACAACGCCGGTCGACAAGACAAGTGTCGTCGTTGCTTTACCGCGTCTGTACAAAGCGAGTACAGCCACGAAGAGAACGACACAGAATACTTTTACTGGATCAAACGCCGGCCATCTCGGACAAGATAAAGCTACTCAGAAGCAAAGATCTCGATTTGATTGGATGGGATCAATTTATTTTTGTGAGATAATTGACTAATTAATTTTATATTTTTTCTCGAGAAAAAATCAATTATGTTTGGGAGAAAATTGCAAAGAGAACTGCATTTCTTTCTATATGGTTTTAGATCTACCAAAGTTAATGAGTTATCAAATTGGATCAAGTTTATATTTATAACCAATTATGACTTGACACAAAGTTCAATCAATGTGCCAACTTGGTGTATCTATAAAAGAAATATTTTATTATTAAAATTTTTAATCTTCTGCAAGGTTACAAAATGAATATATAAAAGATATCTCTCTCTCTCTCTATATATATCTAAAATCAATAAGCCAACCCATTGAAACTAACAGTAAATTGAGAGTCCCAAGTATAAATGTGACTAGAGCCACTACTACTGGTTTAGGTCTCCCATGCACTTTGATCATAAGCTATGTTTAAATCTTGATAAATTTTTTGTGATTTAAATTTTGATAATGATGTTAAGCCTAAATGAAGAAGATTATAATAATCCATTTCTAGGGACTAGATGAGCTTCCTATGTTTGCTTGGGCTTAAGCATTTTAGTTAGATGATTCGAGTTTATTAAATTAATAAGTCAATTATTGATTAAAGTTCTAACTATTGGGTTAGTGAAAGATTCAAATAAATAAGAGTTAGACTACTTAGTGAAATCATTAATAAGCTAGGTCTCATCTACACAATACTATAATTTGATTATGGACTCTGTTCGGCTTTGATGAGGACCTCAAGCCTGTTTAAAGATTGTCACATCCTAAGTTTAATCTCATATAGGATACAAGAGACTAAGTGAAATAGATTTATTTCCTTATCACTTTCCTCTTTATATTTTTGCACTTAGAATAATTCCAACCAACATGTTCTATTTGCACTTGTCTAATCTTTGTATCACTATTTTAGTTCTTAGTTTTTCAACTAAACTAATATGATAATTATCGACAATTATTCAAAATTTGTTATCGAAGCTTAGTCAACTCAAAAATGATGATATCATAATTAGACGTGTCATATCAATATGACATACAAAGTAAACATTTTCTCATTAAAGTATTTATTTTTTTCTTAATCATAAAGAGTTATAAAATAAATTCAATACAAAACTTCTTTAAGTGCAATATCTTTTCGAATATTCAGAACTCATTCTAAACTCTCAAACCATCCATGGGTCTTTTTCACATAATATGAATAAACATCCAGTTAAGTGTTAAAGAAACCATACTAGAAATACCCTCAGCATAAGTTTTGTAATAAAATTTAGATGGTAAAACCCTTGTTGGACATGGTAGAATTTTGCATCTAACCAAGTGGTTAAGGGTTCAGGTCAAAGCTTCTCTAATAAACACCTTCCATTATCTTTTTTCCATATCTCACTAAAGCAATTTTCTACCCAATTCTAAATATGATAAAATTCAAAAAAAGAGACTAAATCAAATCATTTCTATCATGTCAAGTTGATGACCAAAATTGACATAATAGATTGTCTCTTGAAGGAGGGAGTAAAGAAAATATTGTAAAAAATTAAAATCAAGAACCCCTCAAGGATATCTCTAGAATGAGACTCCTCTCTCAACTTTCAACATAGTGACTAACCTCAGATAAGGAGCACTTTTCCTTCTTGTAAGAGTATTTGCATCAACTTAAGCTTAGCCCTACAATCATCATCTTTTTAATAACCTTAGACTCTCCTCCTATTAAGAAATCCTCTTAACCGTGGGAGTATTTGAATCAACTCAAACTTCACCCCATAATTATTATCTCTCTAATAACCTTGACTCTCCTCATATCAAGAAATCCAATCCACATAGTTAGACTTATTAACGTTTTTCTTTAACTTAATACATCTAATTTTTTATTGAGATATAATACAGACTATCATTATTCTTCTCCTACTATTGATATAGCTAGTAATGGTACAAAACCCAATGTCCATCAACTATAACCTTTCTACTATGCCTTAACCTAGAAGGTATTTAGTGTTACAAGAAACTCTATGATCATTGTATCGATAGTCAATCTTATGCCATATATGCATCCTAATGAGATTAATAACTTGACTCAGTCACAATCAATTTAGCTTGAATCTATGACACACTATTAATGAGATGAGTTCTATCTTACATAAACAATTAAAGAAAATAGATATATCATTGATGACATGAGGTACAAGATATGATTCGAGAAAGAACTTGATTAAACAAATCTATGAAATGATACAAGATGAGCTCATTCCTTCCAACTTTTATCCTCCAAATCTCAAGACTTTTGATGAAAGTGGTAATCCTATTGAGCGTGTAATCACTTTTAGAGTGCTAAGTGACCTTATACACCATTTTTAATGTCATCCTGTTGGTGGTTTAACATACTACTTTGGGATAAAACACTAGGAAGTAATACTCTACTCTCCCTCATATTATATTATCATTCAAATAGTAAGCAAAAGAGTTTAAGCTCCACTTTGCTAGTATTCAATATCGAGAAAGGATTACGATAGCCCTATTAGTAATTCGATAAGGCAAAATTGAGTATATAGTTGATTACATAGTGAGATTTAATGCATCCTCCTATGATATAAATATTTAATCATTTGATATATTTTAATTGAGCAAAGCATCACCATACATTCAATGCATGCACATAAGATATAAGCATCAAATTGCCTAATGTATCTTAATCGGGTAAATTATCTCCTAACCAAATATGAATATAAAGTACTTGATATATTCATCCAAGATATAAATATGAAAGTACTTGATATATCCTAACCAAATAAAGCATCCCCCTAGATGCATTCATCCTGGATATAAGTATCAAAGTACTTGATTTATCTTAATTAAGCAAACCATCTCCTAACACATGATGTATAAGCATGGTATATAATCATCAAAGTACCTGATGCATCGTAACTATTAAATGCATCTCCCCACTAGCTGTATTCTTACAAGGTAAAGCATCTCCACATACGTGATACATTCATCATCTCAAGATATAAATATCAAAGTATCTAATACATCTAATAAGCCAAAACATCTCCCTACGCATGATGCATCTACTCTAGATATAATCATTAATGCATTTGATACACCTTAGCTAGGAAAACATTCGCCGTATATGAATTATCTATCTTGAACAAATCCATTTGGAGCATTCTCTAACCACTTTTAATATAAGTGATAACTATTGAATTCTTGATAAGAATATTATGCTTTGGCATGGATAAACACCTTAATACGAAACATAATCAAAGATGAATAATATTACCATTATTCATAATAAAAGGAACTCGTCACATAACCTAATTAACTCAAAATGATAATGTGCCACATTAGCAAAGTATAAAAAAAATATTTTCTCATTACGATATCAGATCAATCTAAACTTACATCAATTGTAGAATGAATACTATAAAAGAAGACTTCTCCAAGTATAATCTTATATGTAATTCTCTAATCCATTTTATCTAATATAAACATGCATTAACTTAAGTATTAAATGGATCATATCATAAATATAAGTTTTGAAGAAATCATATGAAAAGAAATTGAAAGGTGATTAAATTTTGCCTCCAACCATATTATCTTGCGATCAAAACTCCCTAAATAAACATCTTTCTTATTCGAGCTTCTCATGTAGTCTTTTTTATGGCACTCGTTCCATATTAGATTTTTTTTCATTTTAAATATAAAATATTTTAAAAATAAATCAAATCAACAACTCTGTTACGTCCAATTAATAACTAACATTGTGGCCAATGCAAACCATTGGCTCGGTTTCTCTTTCATCTTTGAAGATCATGCGGGAGGTCCAAATAATTAATATTACATAGAGGAAGCTTTTCTTTGCTGGTCATCCAAAAGCAGCAATCAAAACTTTTATTAGCAGTAATCATGCTAATAAAACATAGAGTGATCAGCTTTTCTTGCATAGTTTAAATAATAGATATTAAACTGATAGCATTCATGTAATCTAACTTACAAAAGCAAGTTCGGATTCAAAATAAAATGAAAAGAGATATAGATCGAAATGGATCAAACATAAGGAAACAGACAAGCTATGATTTTGTTTTCACTCGTTATAGAATCAACCTACGTTATATGAATGCATGTCAAATTAAAAGATGATCTGACATCAAGATTTACAGGATCATATGCACACTTGTCTATGTTCTTCTTCTCATGACAGACATGTTGGGGAGAAGAAAGAGATGTGGAGTAGAGAGCACGAGTGAGTGCACATGGAGGCAGAGAGCCGGCAGCAGCGGCTCCTCCGTCTTCTTCCTCTTATTTCTCGGAAGGCGCAGGAAGGAGCGGTCACAAGCAACTCCTTTGTTTATTTACGTTGTTGTACCAACCATGAATGAGGAATCTGATACAGTAATTGCATCGACTTGCTCAACATTAACAACTATATTAATACAACAAACGGAATATCACTCGGCACGAATAATATGGCGTGATCTAAAGATTTTTTAAGTTTTAAGTTTGTAACATCGAAATATATTATATTCAAGAGAATATCTTATGAAAATATAAAGCTTATATCTTGGTGTTATCTTGTATGAAGCATAAGAACATAGTCATGAATAACATAAACAATCAAATATTTTGAGTTTTTGAAGGTTTTGATATTTGAAAAATAATTTTTCAAATGATGACTGATATTAGAGGACTGAAGTGAGATGACAGTTTGAAATACTACAGACCAAAAGGTTACTGGCATGGGGACGATGTAAAAGTATGAGATCAGTTTTTACTTATATGTCAATCCAGTGTTCCATTCACGCATGAAACACATTATCATCGACTTTCATTTCGTGCAAAATCAAATTGTCAGACATTAACTTCGTGCCTCTAATGTATATACGATTGATCAACTAGCAGACTCACTCACGAAGCTCTAACCTGCAAACTATTTTTGCAAGGGCACGATAACAAAAAGATCTCGCTGCTCAGTTAAGAAAAATCTCCTCTTTCACTATGTATAAATATACACACTAATTAAAATATACTTTTTTGCCTTTACTCAATCCAATCCAATGCTACTTAAACATTGGCTGATCATAGAATCTGAACAAGAAAGAATAGTAAGTAAAATATTAATAGATCATATCTCATCAACCTTAATTTTAAGTACACTAATCAAAATATTTCTAATAATATTAGAGTGAAAAATCTTGAGTTTAAATTTTATCTAAACTATATATTTTAAAAATATATAACTTTTTTAATCAATTCAAGAATAGATTACTGAAATTTTTTATGATAAAATGGATTCCAACACAAAGGAATACTATCTAAGAAATTCATATTCTCAATTTTAGTGAACTTGTTTTTATCTTAAAAAAAAAGAAAAAGAAATTTGTGTGGTAAGCTATCTCAAATATTTATTTGAGTACCAAGTTATAGACAAGGAAGGGATAGAGGAATGCAGAACTACATATTTATGACTATCTGAACACATTTCTTTGTCTATATGTTTGTCACAATTAGAGATGGCAAAAAGCAACCAAAGGGAGGTGGGAGGTAGAAGAGACCACCCTACAAGCAGGCAGCAGGGAAATTATCACACCTAGTCTCTTTTTTTGTGGGTCACCTCCTTCTCTGTGCTGCTTTATCTCTTACTGAGCTATCCTTTACAGAAATCAGTCTGCTGTTTGTCCTTTCCTGTTCTCTTCTTCTGTTTGGTGTCTGTGAGATGGTGGAGTATCTTAATGGATGGTGATGAGAAGCTGCAGTAGTGGCAGATGGTAGCAGTAGTAGTAGTAGCAGTAGTAGTATAGCTGATTCTGGTTACTGAAGCTGCTCCTTTCCATGACCTTGTGCTGTGGCATAGAATGGATTACCTATGGATCTTAGTAGCTTACACTATAGAAGGTTACAATCTAACTCCTCATTGCTTTTTCCTGCAAGAAAACATTCTAAGATCAACGATGAGCAACTCCCATAACCTGCATATTATTTGACTGTTTGATTCTTACTGTGATCTGTGGAGGAATTCCTCATTACCAGCCTAGTTTCCGACTCTACATTCCAATGGCTCCATGACTGGAGGAGACCCTGGTATAAGAAGAACCAGAAATGGACTGTAACATCCTTCCATCCGCATGAAGAGAACATTAAACTAATCGTCTTACCTTGGCATTTGGAAGAAGCATGATTTGTGGGAAGCCATGTCCAATGTGGAAGAGGATGGTGGCAATGTAGAGGCAATCAGGTAGGTGTTGCTGCTGCTGCTGCTACTATCGTTCACAGAAGCAGCAGTGGCAGCTGCTATCTCCATTTCTGGGACGGAGAAAGGATGGAGCACGATCGAAGATTTTTTAGGCGAGGCGAAGGGGCTATCGGGCAAGTTATGCTCGGCGCTGCATCCATGGTTTGCAAACCGAAACAATTCAGTCATGGCATCGACAGGAGAACAATCACGATGTAGAGATCGAAAGAGGCAATTGGTTTGGATTGTTTAATGGTATATTGCCTTTCATGGATATCGCCATCCTTGTTGGGGTTTGCCTCATCACCAGATTCCTTCTTATCAGCAGAGTTGACCGTCTTGTGTTCGAGGAAGCCATTGCAGCTGTTCATCTTCTGGACTGCTCATGCCAAGCAAACAGGATTAACTTGCGCCGCAATAAATTCCCAACTTCTAAACAAAGAAACAATTCACCGGTAACTATTTGTTCATCATGACCCAGCTCACCTCCAGTTGGTGATTGTTCTTGACTGCTGCTGCTGCTGCTGCTGCCGCTGCCGCTGCTCGGGGTATCGGCTGTAGGTATAGTGATTGCTGGAGCAGCTTTGATGGTGGGAGAGTTGACGGAGGCGGGGGCTGAGGAGCACAGAGTCCGGTTCTTGAGGTCGAGGAGCTGGAGATTCATGAGTCTCCTCGCGTGCAGCTCGATGGCCTGCTGCAGTTCCAGCGCTTGCTGCTGCTCCTCCAGCTTCCTCCGCAGCAGCAGCTCCTGACTGCTGCTGCTGCTGTTGTACAGCATCCTTGCTGCTGCTACGTCATCCAGCTTAAGCTTCGGTAAAAGCTAAAGAGAAACGACCAGAACGACCAGAAGAAGATCTAAGAATCTAACCAAGCTGTTGAAGGTCAAATTGATCTCTGGATTCCAGGCCAGTAGGAGTCGTACAAGCAGCGAAGTCGCCCCTCTCAGTCTGCTGCTTCCTGAACGAGAGCAGAGGAACACATCATTCATCATAGGCAGCGATGACGAACGGAAACGAGCATTTGATGGAAAGAGGAGGAAGAAGAGTGCCTGCACTTGTCGGGGACCTTTCCTTTCTCCTTGTAAGGCTTGACGAGAACCCGAGCATCGCAGACGAAGTGGGGATTTCCTTTAGCCAGGATCAGCTTCACCGTCTCGGGGTAGACGAAGGTGACGAACCCAAACATTCGCTTCTGCTGGAACGGGATCCGCACGTCCTGTACTGGCCCGTAGATGCTTCCGATTCGAACGACCAAGATTGAAGCAGAGATCAGAGAGATTTGGACTGATGATTCAGCTTGGAAGCTGATCTACCTGAGAGAAGGAGTAAGAACCAACCTGAAGTAGTTGGAGACGTCTTCTTCGGTGAAGGTGCTGTCTGCGGGGAAGGTTAAGTAGATCTGCCTCGACCCAGGATTCGCCATCCCTGCGAAATCGCCCCTCTCCAACCTCGTTCGCATTAGCGCTGCTGCCGCCGCCGCCGCTGCGGCCCTGTGAAGAACCAAAGCTTCTTAGCTTCCACTGTCGACAGACAAAATGCCAAAGAAAGGTGCAAAAACGTTAGCGAAAGGAATTGCTGCCTTGGGCTATCGCTTGGCTGCTGCTGGAGCAGGAAGTCGAGGCATTTGCTCGTGGATGATGGAGAGGAGGGCAGGGAACCGAGCGGGGAGTAAGGGAAGGCCGACGCAGTCAGCTGCGACGCCCCGCCGCCCCCGATCCTCTGGCTCTTAGATCTCAGCAGCAGCTCCTGGCACTGCTGCTCCACCGCAGCGTCCATTCTCGCG
>LVTN01001185.1:55240-71481 GCA_001649415.1 Musa itinerans
ATTTTTATCTTTTTAAAAGATTTTTTATTTTTTATTTTTAAATAATATTTTTTATTTTGAATAATTTGGAACATGTCATCCCAATGATATTGTTTTCATACCCTATGGATCAATCTATAAAGTATATTGTGTGAATTCATTATAGTATTTAGAGTTACCAATACATTTGACTATTCTTATATAGATTTTATAGTATTTTTTATTATGATGGTCAAGACATCATAATAGATCAATTCTTTATCCCCGTTTAGATAATGTTATTCCCAAGCTGTTATAAGTACTTATTTGAATTATAGTATGATATATCAAATATCTGTTAACAGTATTTTTCAATAGTATTATAATATTTTAGTTAAAGTGTTGAAAATATTTAAAGCTGGAAAAGACACTATAAATGATATCATGTCTCTTTGATTATTATTACTTATAAATTATTATGATATCATATTTTTCGACTTTTAGTTAGTTTAGTTGGCGTTTGAGTTTATTTGGGTTAGTTGTAGTGTTTTCAAATATATTTAATATGGCTTTTATTGTGATGGCTAAAACACTATAACAAGACTAATTTTTAGTTTCTTTTTGAGTAATGTTGTTTCTAAACTATTATAAAAAATTTTATTTGAATCCTAATATAGTATATCAAATAATTTCTAATGTGTTTTGATTTCATTTGACTCATGTACAATACTTTTCAATAAAATTATAGTTTTTTTTGTTGAGATGTTAAAAATATTATAAAGCTATTGAAAAACATTATAAGTGATATCATATCATACATATTTGATTGTCGTTACTTATAAATCATTATAAGACTAAATTTTTATATTTATAATTGGATTTATTGAAGTTAGGAGTGCATTTGAATTATTTATAATTTGATTTTTTATCCTCATTTAGGCTATGCTATTGTATAGATCGGTCCATCTACTTGGACTAATGTACCAAGGTATCTCTAAGACCGATGGGAAAAGTAACATTAAGACGAGTATTTTTGGTATTATTTGAAATAGGAGCACCATTTGAAAAGAACAAAAATAGTATCACCTTTTGAGAAAAAATAAAAATAAAAACAAATCTTTTTTAAGGAAATTATCTATAATATTTTTAGTTACTAAAAGTAAATAATATACTTATGTTACAAAATATTATAACCAAACTTAAATAATTCAAATGTTCATGTTATTATATGTTTTGAGGTTATGATTTATTTGAGTGTTTATTTTGGATGTAAATTAAGAAGATTTCGATATATTTTAAAATAAAAATTAACAAATCCACTCCTTTTTTATTTAATTTTCAATTTAGGTATATGTATATTAGAAAATCTTATAATATTGATTTATTGTAGATAAGTAATTTTCATTTATTGTAGATAAGAAAATCTTATAATATTAGAAAATCTTATAATTTTCATTTATTGTAGATAAGTAAATCAATATACGGCAACCAATCTCAGTGTTTTTGGTATTGTACTATAACTTTATTCAATAATATTTTTAATGATGATCAATCCTTAGCTTTTTTACTTACTCTTAAATTTATATCCATATATTTTGAAAATTATTATAATATTTTATGTATTTATTGTATAAGAGAAACAATAGAAAAGAGTGGGTGATTACTTAGTTACAATGTTTTTTAGTGGACTTATAGTATTTACTAACATAATATTATAAATCCATTTAAGAACATTGCAATTAAGTTTTAATTAGTTCAAATCTCTAACAGACTTAATTATTAGTTTTATTATAGATTTTAAGGTTTCATAAATTTTTTTTTTCATAATTTACACGATTTTGGATGAAAATTATGATGTCTTATTTTTTCGTATACTATTTCTATTCTTTTTTATGTATAAGAATGACAATAAGAATGAATAAGAATTACCCAATTGTAAAGTTTTTTGAATGAAATTATACTCTTTTATCTACTGAACCAAAATATTATAACTTCATTAAAAAATATAATAGTTGTTCGAATATAATATTAGATCAATTCAACTAAAAATCTCGTCTGACCCGATTGGTTTTGGTAAAACTTTTTCATATATTAATAGTATTTAGTCATTTTACGAAAATAAGAGCTCGCTAAAAGGAAAAAGATGGGTTTGATTAGGAAGAAAATAAAATGTTGAAATTTTCTAAAAAAAATCATCTAAATAGAAATATATTTTTTATTTACGTCTCATATCAATTTTGTTGGGAATAAGAAGAAAATACGAAACCAAAGGACAAACTTAGAGATCAACACATAAATAATATAGGTTTGGTGAGTCTTAAACGTATACTTACTAAGAAGACAAAAAAAAACATTATTCTATATACTTTTGTACATAGAATTCATATAAACCCAAAAGTCAGAAACTTTTGTACAGCTTTTCATATAAACCCAAAAGAATTCTTCCTTCCACCTTTTTTATATCCACTATAGAGAATGTCTTATTCTATATCTTTTCCTTTATAGAAACTTTAACACTCAAAAGATATATTTATGAAAATAAATCTTAATTTACTAATAACTACTTGAAATGTATATTTATAACAATTCCTACTTAGATTCCTAATCTAAATCCTAATCCTAATCGATCAAAGAATTAAGATCTAATTAAGACTCCTTCAAATAATTTGAATATAATCATAATTCTTAAAATGCTTAAGAGCACTAATAGATTTTAACAATATCAAATTCAAATTAGGAGTTCTAAAATACTTAGGAGTAGTGATAGATTTTAACAATATGAGAAACGAAAAGCCGAGAAAAAAATATACACACTGTTTCCTACATATATTGGATATTACTGCACATATAAAATATCTATTTAATTTGGCAGCCCATGATGAGTAGCTTATTACACGATGTATGAAATAGCACTCGAGTTACATAAAATTCATCTTCAACATATATTAAACGGATAATCATCATTTTAGTATGAATCAAGGATCCACATATGCTGACTTGATGATGTGACATCTTAATCATGATGCGTGCTTTAGTCTTGCCAATCATATAAATCCTCTATTTCAGAAAAAAAGTTTTCTTTTTATTTAATTTTTGTGATGCAAAATGATGGAGTTGTCATTTTAAAGAGGCAGCATCTTCCTACACTTTCAAAGCAGACCAATCAAACCCAATCCAGTGTAATCTATGTCTGATTTTGGTGGGACAATTTCAGTAACTCCCACTCGCCTCAGCCACACGCCATCACTGAATCAGCAGTGGGGTTAAATAAAACTAATTGGTATTTTTTTCTTGAGTTGCACTGTTTTAGATTATATAGGATTAAAAAGGAAGAAAAGGTTTTGAACCAACAAGATTTGGATCGCTCGTTGAAGTACAACTTGTCAAACAACATAATGACTCTAACAAAATGCTAGTTCTTGAGATGAGGTGAATTAGACATTACTCATTGATGTAGGTATTCCATGAATACTATAATGGAGCTGCAAAATAGAGTTTGATAGGGGTTTTGTTTGGATGGAACGCTTCATTAAGTTCTTACATGAAAAATTAATCACTAAATGTAGGAGTAAAATCATGTTGATTTGGCATAGTTCATTGGCGCATTTTTTTTGAAAAAATTAATACTATTCGGTATGTTTATATTTTATGTAAAATAATATGATTTCTCATAGATATAACATAAAGAGTTACTAAATCATTCGTTACGGGAGTGATGAATGGGTTTGAACAATAAAGATAAACTCAATTAGTGTTCAATATTATTGATTGGGTTTGAACAATAGTAAAGGCTACACTATAATGTTAAATAAAGTCTAAAAAAATTATTTAGGTAGATTCCATCTCACATGAACTAAAGAGGCAGTGGTTACACTTATAAAAACTGGATCGAGGTGATTGAATTAGAAAAAATAAAGAATTGGACCATTGATTAGTCCGATCTACATACTAAATTAGTGTTGTTTCTTTTTACTTTTTGATAAGTTGATCGGATTAATTTTATAATACACTCATAATTACTTAAATATCCAAGAATATTTCTGTTAATTTAAAAATAAAGTTGAGCTTCTAAAAGAATTATTTTTCTTATTTTGATTGTCCCTCTCCTTTTCTACCTCCTTTGCGTATGATATTTCTTTGTATGTTGCTTCTCTCCTCAGGATAAAATTATCTCTGGTTCATTCCTTTTTATTTATCATTATTTTTCTTCTAATAATCTATTTTTTTAAAATAAAGTATATTTATATTTGTTTGAATATTTTCTAATGTTAAACATATATTTTAATTAATTTATATATTTAATTAAACATGTATTTAAATTGAATCATTTTAATTGTTTGATTCTGATAAGTAATCATAAGTATGATTATAAGTTCCTAATTTGAAGTTTTCATGCTTCATGTGAACATTTATTCCACAAAGTACTTTGCCAATAGTATCTCAAAAAAAATTAAAATTTCATTAAAAAGATAAAAACTTATGAATAATACTTCCTCTCATGTCATCTAAAAGGAGGCTAATCATATATTACTCTGGTACTCGGACCCTTGTAGCATCATAGTTTTTATACTTTTAAAAATTATATTAGGCTTTCTATGGTTATGAAATTATAATAATTCATCTCATTTTCTATAACATCGTCTATTGCACTGATGGAAGACATTACATATGACATTACATGCTGAATTGACATATTATAACTTTTATTTCGTTTTCTAGATTTTGCCCAAATTATAACTTTATTAGTCGACTCTAATCCTCATTGAAAACTTTTAATTAGGGTTCAAGATTGGGAGAGTTCTGTTTGTTCTTGAGTTGTCAAATGATGAACTTCGATGAGTGTCTATTATTATTATTATTATTTTTAATTATTGTGTTGAATACAGATTTGTTGAATTATAATTTAAATTATTATTTTGAATCATATTTTTGTTAAACAGTAGTGGAATCATATTTTTGTGAGTGTTTACCTTGATGCAACAAAAGTATTTTTCTTGTTCTTGTTGACTCATATTTTTTTAATCAATTGTTGCTATCAATAGTTTTGAATCATTAGTTTTGCTTATGTTATATATTTTTATTTTAGAATCCTCGTAATGTTAATGGTGTTTCTGCCTATTATAGATGGTCTTTCCATCAATCGTGATAATAATTTCAATAAAAGTGAAAATGAAAGTGATGAAATATAGTACAAGGGTTAGGAGATGAAAAGGAGGTCAAGAAAAATAATAAACAACCTATAGTTCAAGAGTAAGACCTTACTCGAATTATATTTATATTCGAACAAGGCAATCTACAACCACATTATCAAAAGATAAATAATTGGATAATAGTAATGGTTAAGATATAGTAATTGATGTCACTGTAGATAACAAAAGAAAAGATAAAATATTATATTAATAATTTAATGCTTGAGTTGATATGAATAGTCTTGAGTTTCAACTCAAAATATGTTTCGTTAACGTTGAAGAGTTTCGAGCTATGATCAAGCAATATTCCATAATAATGAGCAAACAACTCAGATATATTAAAAATGATAATGATAAGATTATGATAATATACCTGGTTGGATATGATTGAATAATATATGCATAAAAAATTACAAGTAGAGATAATTTTATAAGTAAAAACTCTGAATACAGAACATTCATGTCAGAGATTATTCGACAATCCTCTAGTTATAATTAAGTGGTTGGCTGATAAATATTATGATAGGATTATAATAAATCCCATATGATTAGGAAAGTCTTTGAAGTCAACAATTCAACAAGAGTATGTTATGAATATTCCTATACACAAAGTGTATAGAGTGAAGAATGAAATATTGAGCATGATCACAAGCATTTAGAGAGAAGAATATGCTTTGTTATAGAATTATTGCGAGGAGATTTATAGCAAAAGTCCAAAGAACACGCTTTTTTTGCACCTTAAATATTGGTTTGGTAGTGGTGTCCCAAACTCTCTTATTAAAGGTCGAGAGTTCAAAACTTTAACTAATATATTTTTTTAAAGGTATCAATTAGTTTAACCGGTAAAGACTTGATAGTTTATTATAAGATCCTAAGCTCGAATCTAGCCTTCATCGCCTACCTTTTATAAAATGAAAAAGAAAATCCAAAGAGCATATGTGTCATGAAATTTAGATCCGATGAGAAAAATAATATATTTATAAAATTTATATCTATTTTTCTATACTAAAGGAAAGATTCCTACAATGTAGGCACATTATAAGCTTAGATGGATGTCATCTAAGTTGTATATCAGAAGGTGTACTATTGCCTATTGTGGGGATTGACCGAAATAATCAAATGTATCTATTTGCATATGTAATAGTTGAGAGGGAGAATAATGATATAGAACTAGTTCATCAGCTTATATATTAGGGTTTTGAACATCTCAATCAGCAGTTCAGATGAGTGGACATTCATCATTGACAAACAAAAAGGCACATTAAAGGCCATTGCACATTTGCTTCTCAATGCCAAGCATAAATTCTATTTGAAATATTTGTACAATGATTTCATAGAGAAGCATAAGGGATTAGCATTGAAAAAACTATTTTGAAGAGCTATGAAAGCTATGAGGGTGCATGACTTTAAGTAAGAATTGGATGACTTTGGTTAAGAAATAAACCAGTTATAAATTAGGTAAAGTCACACTTCCGAACAACAACTATTAGAAGCTTGTAACAAGCCAAATCATCATGATGCTTGAGATGATTCAAGTCAAGTTAATAGAGAGAACACATATACAATTAGATTCATTAATAAGGCTTAATGAATTGCTATCTCAACATTGATATCATCCTTGAGCAGAAAAGATAAATTCTGTCAATTGGATACCTACCTGAAATGGTGGTAATAAGTTTGAGATAATTGGAATGAGAAAAGATAAAAGAATAATTAATATTGCTTGTTGTTTTTGTAGTTATAGGGAGCGAGACTTAATTGGTATCTTTTGTTATCATGATATCTTGTTTAAATTATTTATGAAAGGATGTAAAGAAAAAAATAGGCATATTATTCGAGAGCCACTTTCTTAGATATCTATAGTTATCTCCTTAATCCTTTGGATAATAAGGAGATATGATCGGTTAGCAATCACAAACCATTTCTACCTTCTGATCTCCCTAAAAAAAAATTTAAAAATAATAAAAATTAAGAAGAAGATACAAAAGGCAGAATATCATTTTCTTTTATAGCCTTTACCATAAAAAAAATATAGGAAAAGACAAGCTTCGACAGTAGCAACGATAATATTTTGGATAGTTTTTTGAATACTGTAGATGTAATTTTTGATCATTTTGGATAGGTTTTGGAAGTCTGTAAATTAAATTGATGGTGTTTGTTTGACACTGTAAATTAAATATACTGTACATTGTTTTGGAATACTGTACATTAAACTGTATCACATATTTTGTTATTAGGTTTCATATGTTTTGCAAAGACTTTTTTATGCAGCACCATTGTTTGGTATTTTGAATGCTCCATTTTGATCAGTATTGAGAACCTTCATTTTGCCAAGGCTTTGCTATTTTTTTTTCTAAAAGCCTTTATGGTGATTTAGAATGCAGCAGCAGACTTTTCACAGTGTTTGCTATTGGTATTTTGATTTGCAACAGCTTTTGTTATTCCAGTCCCAATTATTGGGTTTCATATTCCAAATTTGTTCATATGAATAGCATATTTGTTTCATATTCTAGATCAACAGCAGAAACTGCTTTGACATCTGCTGCTGCTGCATGGAATATGAAGTCACACAGTGCAAAATGAAATCAGTCCTGGCTGTTTCTCCAGATGAATGCTGCTGTTGCTTTGTTGTTCAGATGAATCCTGCTGGTACAGTCTCATTTCAGTGCACACATCCAATGGATATAACGTCCAAAGCAAATTACACAGCCATGTAATATGCATGCTAATGTTGCCTGGTGCAAAACAGGTTCTTTCTGACATTGAAATCCCACAAACAAAAAAAGTAGAGCAGTGAGTGGCCAAATCCCCAAAGCACTCACCAATTAAACAATTGACCCAAGGCTGCAACATTAATGAGTGATCCATTCATTGCATTTCTTCACCATTTCAACATTCAGACTGTTCAAAATTTGCAACTATAGATGGACATCCATTACAACAAAGTGTATAGAACTGGACATTGAAACAGAGATAGTGAACTGGACATAAAACTTCAGAAATGTAGCAGCACAATCTAACCTAGGCAAACACACAACATAATAAAGCTCCTTGATTGATGATGCAATCATAGATGCCTCTTTATTTGGACCACTTGTCCAAATAAGATACATTGCGATCCAACAAATGTTTAAAGCTATCCATCCAGTTTATCTACTTTTGGCCAACTCGGCTTTAAATACTTTTACCTTTCATAATAAACATGGAATTACTCTGTTTACTCGTTCATACATAGGTGGATCAATTCAAGTACATGTTTCTGTCACATTATAAACGAAGAATGATTGTCGAGAGAAATTGATTATGGATTCAATAAAGAAAGATATACAACCAATAAAGATAAAATCATTAGAATGATAGAAGAACTTGGTTGTACAACTCACATGTAGTATTTAACATGAAGCAAATCATCTTCTAAGGTACTACTCCATCCAAGAAGTCCCCATAGTAAATCAGAGGAGCACCTATTAATTGTAAAGAGACTTGATGCAAATCCTAGGAGATTAATATGGGGAAGAAAAGAGCCGGCCATCCTAAACCAATCCCCTCTTTCTTCTACCACTTAATTAATGGGTCAAATGATTATTTTATCATTCATAAAATCACTAATTCAACATGTGATATCATGTGCAACATCTTTTGTCAACACAATAGATAATAATACAAAATATAAGATATATTATTATAATTTTATAATCATGAGGAGTCTAATATAATTTTTTAAAAAATATAAAAATTATGATAGAATCCAAATATAAAAATAATATGTAATTAACTCTCTAAAAGATTATATGAGTACCCAAGCACATCCCATCTCAGCCCTAAACAGAAGAGAAAGGCAAGTTGTCTTTTTTAGGGAAGGTAAGGCTTGAGAGAGACAGGTGAGATTGAGATGCCTCCCTTACACTGAACATAATGCAAGCTCTAACGGATGTCAGCTAATCTGATACTATTCCACTAATAAAGTTTGGAACCCTTCTCAGTGCATCATGTACCTTTCACATCACAAGGGTCCCATGAGTGGGACTCTTCTCAAAGATAAGGTCTCATGCATGTTATTATGCTGTTGATGGGGACATTGTGAAAGAAATGGAGGTGCTTCAATGCATGGCTTGATACTTGCAGTTGTGGTTGTTGTTATGGATGCTAACTAAAAGCATATAAAAGTGCTCTCATTCTTGAGTAATATTTGCTCTTTAAATCTTCTCATGAATCCATGTCTTTTGAACTATAATTTTTTTGTTCTTCCATAGTGATTTCTGATGGATGCCATAATATATGTATCATTCCATCTCTAGCAATAAACTACGGGGACAAAAAAAATGAATAATGTCTGATGGAGAATAAAATCTTTCACACCTATTTTACTTTGGCAAACTCTTCAAATGACCAACTTCTCAAATGCAATTTTAACCAATGCATCATCTTTTTTTTTTTTTTTTGTCTATCTTCTGTAATTTAGGCATTGATGTATTTTTTTTTGTCCAAAAGGACTGACTGTTTAAACATTTTTGTACTAATAAACTTGTTCTACTATAAACATACAAGTACAGATCCAATTGTTAGTTCTTATGCACCTACATATCTCTATAAATGCTCATGAATTAGTAGTGTTTGATATTGATGCTGGATAAATTGATCTGATAATTATAATGCAAATTATTCATATATATTGTCATTTAGCCAACATTAATTAGGTAGTGTTCTGTCAAAATTTGTTTACATAAATCAGGCTATGAAAAGAAGGCTTTTGTACTCAGTTGCAATGGTCAGTTATTAAGCTAGTTTGATTCACAACACTTATAAAATTTTTTTTACGCTGATTATTTTCTTCACCAACACATTCTTAATACTCTTTGGAAATTTAGAAATGTTTTTGATGCAACCCTAGAAAATGTTATATTACCTATATTGTCCTTTGAGAAAGATAACATCCTATATAACCTTTCAGTGATAAAGTCATTTAATGAGGATTATTATTATTTATTATTATTATTTACAAATGATAGGTGTTGAGGATGAGATCTGATCCTTGCACCTTATAATTATAATGGAAGTCTTAGCCAGCTAAGATAGTTAACATCCTTAACAAGGATTCAAATTATCTAACTCACTTGTAATGTTAGTATTACAAATAGGTGATTTCTAAGATTTGCATGAGTATATAGAGAAATTTTATTTTCAGAGGAATATGTAAGATGTTATGATACTTTTTAAGGATACACTACAAAAATAACCTGCATAGTTCAAGTTCTTAATTTCTCTAACATGAGTAAATACTTTTAGGATAGGCCTCAAGTTCCTTATGGATCATCAATCTCTTTTTATCTTTGTGATTCTTCTTGTGTTTCTTCATAAAAGAGGATTCAATTTATAATTTTTTTGTACACACAAATACTGTGTTAGTGGTGCTTGTGAATGTTGAAATGTTTCTGTGTCAGTTCTGCAGTCAATCAGCAACTTTAATGTAGACTCCAATCTTACAGATACTATTCCACCAGGATCTTTTGCTTGGCTCACTAGAATAGAGATTTGTAGTTTTCTTGTTTTGTAATAGATTTCTTCTTCTTCTTCTTATTTAAAATTCAGTAGGGAACATTACAGCTGTTCCCTACAAACCTTCATTTATATTACTTGTGGTGGAAGAACTCATTGTCTTGTTCAAGACAGGCAGGATTCTTGCAACACTTAACCCAACTGGCACAAATCTATCAGAAATTAACTTTGATCTCATGCAACGAAAAGGTGATGATTTGGAATAATTTTGGATTGATTTCTCGGAATAGTTTTGAGATCTCATGCAAAGTGATTGTTTTATTTTCCTTTTCAAAATTGTAATTAATTTCTTTTGCTCCTATAAATAGATGTTAGCACTGCAGATTTGAAGTAATTCTCCTCATGTTTTATTCAAGGTGTTAAGACAGTGATAATTATGCTCTCAGCCCCAACAGTGGACATGTTTCTTATCTCCTTCTTCACACAAAAAACAGGTTCTTTCTTCATGTCAACATCCATTTTATTACTGAGTTTGATCATTCATCATCTCTGATGAATGAGGCTATTATTTTTTCCTTCAAAATGTATAGGTAGATAGAGATAGTTTTTCTTCCGTTGAATGTTGGCGTTTGGTGTATTACTATTGACGAAGCAGCAATTTCCAATGAAGACGAAGAAGAAGAAGAAGAAGAAGAAGAAGAAGAAGAAGAGAGAGAAAGAAAAGGTACTGCATGACAGCAGGCAATGGAAACAATCTTTGATGAGATTCGAGGAGGCAAATAAGAGAAGAAACATGGTGCATGCTTGGGGTTGTTGGCCAGTCTCCTCCAAGGAAAACGACGACTCGCCGCGACTCTCGCCGACTTGCCGGTGCATGGCACATGGGAATCGCAGTGCCACTCTCTCTCTCTCTCTCTCTCACTGTGCATGGAAAGGCCAAACATCATAAGGCTTCATTTAATACTAGAATTCTTACTATGATTTAAATTTAGCTATATGGTTAATATTTACTGTCAATCCAACTTCAACCCACTAAGTCTAATCAGTGACATTAATAATATGAACTAAAATAAATTAATTTTTTTTTAAAAAAAAAAAAATTCAAATTCAAATCTCAAACTTGGTAAATATCACAGTAATCTCGTCGGATATGCTACTAATATGATTTTTATCTTTAAGATAAGACAACATTCAAGAAGTAAATAAATCTGTTTGATTATACAACATGAATAAACTATACATTGGAAATGTCTAAAACTAAAAATATGATACCATCTTTATTAATTGTATATTTGATGAAATAGAGTGAGGATGAGAGTTATTGCTCCGTATATTTAGAGCTGAGTCCACGTTGAAGTCAATTTATTATGCCTGCATGTAGACACAGGACACTTGCCTTGTATAGTAAATATGTAGGTGAACTTCCCTTCTCCCCTACTGATGATTCCCACAACCAGCCAGCTCGGTGGAGCTCATCATCAGTGACTGCCTCCATTCGTATGTGCACTTTCTTACGGTCTCTCTCTACGCTTTTTCTCTACCATGTCACTTTTCCACCATCCCTTTCCTTCTTTTCCTGCCCTGAGAGGCAAGCGAAGGCCTGAATTCTGCACTGCGTCAAGCGTCCTTTTGCCTTGTGGGGATTTCACATCATGCTGTAATTAATCGAGAGGGTACGGACGAGCATGAGATGCTCCACACGCTGTTCTCCTCGCCAAGATGTCATGATTGGATTCAATCTTTCACGCCCAACAAAACCTCGCTGCAGTTTCAGCGCTGTGTGACGATGTCCTTTTCTTCTTATTCTTGGCTACGCATGTGGTAATGTCAGCGCCTGTCCTCCACCAATGCCTTCTCTTTCAACCTGCAGTAA
This sequence comes from Musa itinerans, assembly GCA_001649415.1. Taxonomy (NCBI): domain Eukaryota; kingdom Viridiplantae; phylum Streptophyta; class Magnoliopsida; order Zingiberales; family Musaceae; genus Musa; species Musa itinerans. Next base: position 67,757 of record LVTN01001185.1, read on the forward strand.
GTGGGCCAATCATAAGAGCTGATCCCAACAGGGTTTGGGATGATGTGATTGATTGTGAAGAGCCTCATGTTCTTTAAATTCCAAATATTTTTATCATAATTATATATATATATATACATAGAGATGAAAATGATAAAAATGAACTAATAAAAGTCTTATATTATTAACAACCAAAAAAGTAAATAAATATCTTAATTTTTAATATTAAAATTTTGAATTGAATTGGTATCGAATTTTATGTATGTTAATTAGATTGATTTAGACTCATCATCATCGATTTTTATAATATTAGATTCAACGTTTATAATAAAAAATAAAATATTGATTGATGGAGCGAAAATAAATGAAGTGAAGATTATATACTAAATAACACATGAATAAAGATAGATGATGAGAAAATATTTATATATGAAGTGAAGATTAAAGCAAAGAAAAAGAAAACTCTGACTATGGGAATGATTAAAAGTCTGGTGAAATATTTTGGATTGGACCTATAAATAATAACCCAAGTTTTTGGATGTGAATTGATATCCAATCACATATATATGTTAACCCTCAATATTCAATATTTTGAATCATACTGCAGCTATAGATTAACATACTGCATCTCTGGTGAGTTATCATGTAGACAGGTATGAGGATATATTCCTGCAGCAACAAATTTCAGCACCATTGAATCCTTGATGTTGTAAATTACCATTACATACTGCATCTCTCATGAGTTATCATGTAGACATGTATGAGGATATATTCCTGCAGCAAATCTGTTGAGTTATCATGCATCAACAAACAAGACATATTCTTGCAACCACTCTACAGAATCAAAAAGATTCCTTACTGCAATAGATTAGATAGATGTCTTCTGTTGAAGTCTCACAATGGTGGGTTTCCTAGATATTATGGCAGTAGAAGTTGAACAGTGTTGATGGGTAGAAGAACTGTTTGAGTGCAGACAGCTTTGGCTTTATGAACAGTGTAAACAACTCCATTTTCATCCATCCTGACCATGCCCTGTTGCTGCTGCTGTCTCCTCCCATTCCCTCAAATCTTTTCACCTTTTTATCTATTCAAATCAGAAGTGATCTCTACTTCACTACTAACTCTTCCCTCCTCAAGATTTTTTCCTTTAATAATTGAACTATCAGATGGTGGGGTCATTCCACATGATGCTCACATACATGCTGAGCTTAAAATTATTGTTAGAAAGAGCTCAGATCCCTAGAACTAGTAGCTTACACAAATCTCCATCAAAAAGGCAGGCCTATGGTACTATAAAGTTCGAGCTTATGATGTGTTTTGCTGTTTGGGTGAATGATTCCATTAGTTCAAGCCATTTGATATGCTCTGTACATGCTCAGCAGTGATACTAGTACCTTCAAAGTTCAAGCTTCTGATGTGGAATAATATTATTTGTTTTTCTTTTTTCTGCCAGGATGAGTATAAAATCATGTTTGTCTTAGGATACACATAGTTTCACTTAAATATGTAAAGATGAGTGAAAAATATCTGCAAAATTTTGTTGGTGGTCAGGTTTGGGAAGATGATTATTTGACTGTTGTAGAAAATTAATGCAGCTCAATTTGGGTTGTTGCACTTGCTACTCTTTGCAGCATGAGGATCATACAACACCACCACTTGCAATCTCAAGATAGTAGAAACATCACTGGCCCTACCAACACATTTGGAGAACTAAGAAATAGGAAAGTAAAAGGCATGGCAGGACCAGACTGTCATCTGAGTGGAGTGACAGCCAAAAGAAAGTAGAAGAAAAGAAAACATCAAAGTTTAAGGACTATTTGGTTTCCATCCACCAAAAAATCTTCCAGGAAAAAGATGTCAGTTAAGCACTCATTTTCATCAGGAATACAATGCAATGAATTTAGTATGTTTATATATATATATGTCATAAATTACATGGCTGAAGGATAGCTTCTACTGAAATAATCCTTTTTCTTAGTTTTTATAACATTAACAAAGACCAGCATTTGGAGCAATAAAACAATCCTACATTTTATTGTTTGTTATGGAGAACTAAGTATTATGAATCTAAAAAAGTGATTTTTATTGAGGAAAAACTGAAATAAAAAGTGAAGCTTTTCATTAAACTCCATGATCAAAGAGAACTCTTCTACACCATGCACTTTAATGTGATTGTAACAAGGTCAAGCTCTCGTTAAAGGATACAGTATGTTAGTTTTACCATAGCTATCAGAATTCCTCAAGAAATCTTTGTCAAACCCAGCCATTAATGCCATAGTTAACACCGAATGTAGCTGCATATTAACAATTTGTTTTGCTGAATCTGGCAACAGGTTTTTGTATCAGAAGGCACTTCAAGTTTATGCAGGACGATGCTGTCAAACTGGGGACTATGCGTCGATCCATGTTTGGCTGGTGAACAGCATCACCATATGTTTGCTAGATCAAGCAGAGAAACTTAGAAGCTATGATGTAAAAGTTCAAACTACTATATTATTATTGGAGGATCTGTTGGCAATGGCTACACTTCCTTGATGTCAGATCAGAGTCAAATTTAGTAGACTGATTTATAGCATGTTTCAATTCTTTAATGGTTAAGTTTTCATCATAGGGGTAACTCAATCATTAAGGAACATCCGAAGAACATGCATCTATCTTGGTAAAAAGATGTCATAAAAATTATCAACAGTAACAGACATCAACAAAAAAAAATCAGAACACATTTTTGTTTTACAGATTCAGAAATATGTCTCAGATGGTTTTTTAGTTTTCTGGAAAAAAATTGATTTTTTTTCTTGTGTTGTTGAATATGATGTAAAATTACGGACAAAATATATGAAAAATAAATATGTAAATAAATCCCATTTGCAAACTTCACAAAAATTTAAGCATGTTTTCGATTTTCAAGGCATGAAATTCTCACTGTACATTGCATCAAGATAATTGCAATGAAGCAAATATGACTCACATACCCAATGACAAAAATAAGACTCATCAATTTGCAATTTCTGAGAGAATTAAGTCATGAAACACTGAGGAAAGAGCTATCCGTTTCACACAAATGATCCATAACAAAAGTAATGATAATTTACTTGAAAAGATGCATATCAAGTATCTCTGAAGAACTTTACATAATTCAAGTACATATCTCCTACACCTTGGGAAAAACTATTATAACAAAATAATTTTTTTCCCGTATATCAAAATAGGTTCCTTATCAAAATATTAATTTATTATTAAATATAAATATTAATCAGAGCAGCATAAATAATAGAATAATAAATCAATCACAAAGTGAGACACTGAATTTTTTATGTGAAAAATCCAATGCGAAAAAAATCACGGGATCGTAGTTCACTTCAAAGTTTTACTATAATCAATAATGATAATAGATTTATAATAAGTCTTCTCCAGAATAATCAGAGAATCATAATAACATCAAGAACATATATCTTGGCTTAATAATAACATATCATCATCACCATAGATGAATTTCATCAAAGAAAAATTTTAGGTCTCACGAAGTGGGTATAGTAGAAAAGTACCTTAGAGAGGATAAACTACATATTGATACTGTTAAAATTGTAGAGCTAATTGCAAGGACTCTTCAGGCGTGGAGATGCACCGCTGCATACATAGATCTTGATGTGAGTCATTAGGCCCACTGGCTCGGGCCTGATCACATTAGGCTGTGGTCCATGATCATCTAGTGTAATTGCTCATGTGATGTGTGATTGCTTATATAT
>LVTN01001185.1:80360-90581 GCA_001649415.1 Musa itinerans
ACACGAGCAACTATGAGACTAGCTACATCCATCATATGGACGAGTATATAACACACTAGTCTATCCGATTATCTCGATTGCCCTATCGAGTAACCTATGATCGGGATTATTTAGGATCTATGTTTAAAGATGAATCGGTCTCATTATCATGATCTCATCACGATCTGATTCCCATTATATAGATCCATGGATATCACAATATATTCATGCATATATGCAACAAGCAATATAAAGTGATAAATACCAAAATAAGTAAAAAAGTTGCGTGTCAAGTCACACATGCAATCACTCACGTGATTGGCTTATAGGGCACCTATGATTAGCAATCTCCCACTTGACCTAAAGCTAATCATCTATGTGTCTAATTCTCATCAGACCCCTGTGATGCTCAAAGATAATCTGAGACAATTACTTTGTTAGTGGATCTGCAATATTATCTTCGAATGGAACTCTTTCTACTGCTACATCTCCTCAGGTCTTGATCTCTCTGATCAGGTTGGAACCTCCTAAGAATACTTTTGATGAGACTTGGATTCTATTGCTTGAGCAATCACTCCATTGTTGTCGTAATATAAAGGAATCGACTCCTCATTACTTGGCATGACTTTCAAGTCTTTGATGAACTTCTTCATCCAAACTCCCTCCTTTATTGCCTCTACTGTAGCAATGTACTCCACCTCTATAGTCAAGTCAGCAGTAGTATCTTGCTTGGAACTCTTCCAGCATACTGCTCCTCCATTCAGGGTATGCATATATCCCAAAATCGACTTGCTATCATCGACATTAGATTGGAAACTCGAGTCTGTGTAGCCTTCAACCCTAAGGCTACTACCTCTATATACTAGTAAAAGATCATTAGTCCTTCTCAAATACTTAAGGATACACTTTACTGCTTTCTAGTGCTCCAAGCCTGGATCTACTTGATACCTGCTCGTGACACTCAAAGCATGTGCTATATCAGACTTAGTATATAGTATGACATACATGATATACCATATCGCTGAGGCATAAGGTATCATATCCATATTTGCCCTTTCTTTAGGAGTCTTTGGGGACATACTCATCGAAAGTGATATCTCATGTCTCATCGGTATAAGACATCTCTTGGAATTTTTCATGTCAAACCTTTTGACAATGGTGTCTAGATACCTGGACTGACAAGCCAAGTATCCTTTTAGATCTATTTCTATAGATCCGAATCCCCAAGATATATGATACTTCCCTTAAGTCCTTCATGGAGAAGTGTTTAGATAATTAAGTCATTATTGTAGATAGCATTCCTACATCATTTCCAATGATCAGGATGTTATCTATATATAATACCAAGAAGGTGATAGCGCTCTTACTTACCTTTCTGTACACACAAGGCTCATCTTCATTCTTAACGAAGTCATAAGATCTGATTGCCTCATCAAATCTTATGTTCCAACTTCGGGATGCTTGCTTTAGTTCATAAATGAACCTAAGCAACCTGCACACCTTATTTGGGTAGTTCTTAGACACGAATCCTCCTCGACGTTGCCATTGAGGAATATAATTTTTACGTCCATCTGCTCTCATAATCATAGTGTGCTATAATAGCCAATAGAATTCGGATGGATTTTAGCATGGCTACGAGTGAGAAGGTTTCGTCATAGTCAACACATTGCTTTTGACGATTCCTCTTAGCCACTAGCCTTGCTTTATAGTTCTATACCTTTCCATATACTCTGATCTTCTTTTTAAAAATCCACTTGCAACCGATGGGTATAATACCCTCGGGTGCATCAACTAGGTTCCAAAACTTGTTGGAGTACATGGAATCTATCTCAGAATTTATAGCTTATTGCCACTTCCCGGAGTTTATACTCATAATAGCCTCCTTATAGTTCTGAGGATCAATATCCTTAACATTCTCTTCTCTAATATGTTCCACATATCTCTTAGGAGGATAAGATACTCTACCATACCTACATAAAGTTGGAACTTATATGCTAGGTACCTAAACAGACTCGGGCTATGGAGTGGTACTTGAGCTAGGTTCTCCAACCTCACTCAACTCTATCATGCTCTCACAGTCTCCGCCAAAATTGTGTTCCTTCTCAAGGAACACCGCTCTCTCGGCTACAAAGACCTTTTAGTCATCAGAATGATAGAAATAATACCCACAAGTTTTCTTGGGGTATCCCATGAACTTGCACCGCTCCGTTCTCGATTTCAACTTATCAGGGTTGTGTCTTTTAACGTGGGCAAGACAACCCAAATCTTAATAATATTAAGATTGAGCTTCTTCCCTTTTCATATCTCATATGGTGTAGATACTACCGACTTAGTTGAAACTCTATTTAGAAGGTAAGCTGCGGTCTCTAAGACATATCCCCATAATGAGATGAGTAGGTCAGCGAAATACATCATGGGTCACACAATATCTAACAGTGTACGATTCTTCCTTTCAGATACACCATGTCCAACAGTGTAGTGTAGATGTTGCATTTTGCATAATGCACTGAATCCACATCCTCATCATCATGATCTATCCAACTTTCCCCCACTCTTAGCACAGTACCTTTTGACTAAATCACATAGATAAATTATATATAAAAGTATCCAAACAAGCTCATTTTTTTTTGTATATATTCATCTAAAAGAAATAGTATAAATTATAATTCTATGCATGAACAGGATAAATATTGACCGGAAAGCAAATAAAAAACTAGATCGGATGGATTCATGTCAAATGTAAGTACAAGAAAACATTAGCTTGAACTAATAAGTGATTATGATTTGGCCACATGAATCATAATCACCTGCATAATTTGTCTCCAAAAACCATATTTCTTTTCACTTGCAATGTTTTCTTCATGCGAATAAAATAATTTCCATCTACTTCTACTTCATTGTTCAGATATGCACGCATTCATGCTGGAGCTTGAGTTAGCTCACGGAGAGACCAAATAACATTTCACCCTATTTCAATCTCTTTTGTTTTCTGATCTATATAATATGCGCACCTCTAGTTAGATTACATGATACTATCTAATTAGATAAAATATATTATAAATCTGATTATATTTTGAATATAGTTATGTACTAATAGAAAGAAAATCTAATTATTATAGAATTCCTTAAAAGATTGAATCTTGATGGAAGGGACTCTCTTAATTATCATCTAGACCCCTTGCTCTTACCTATAAAAGGATAGGACCTCATAGAGACAAAACATAAGTTATTAAGATCATAGATCTATTCTCATAGAGACAAAACATCAGTTATTAAGATCATAGATCAATTCTCAATTTCCCTTATATCCTAATCCATCGTTTATAGCGATCCTATGAAGGATAGGAAGAGAGAGAGAAAACGAGTCTAGTTCTCCTAACATATCGGCATTGCTATAGCTTTCGGATCCAATGAAGGTGTACTTGCAGATCAGATAAAAACCTTTTAAATGACATCAAAAGGTATGCATCGTAAATCTTGATATATTATTATTTGATTTTGATTTAGGCATTAAAGTTTTTCGTATAATACTAGCATAATTACGTATTTTATGTTTATAATTTGTATATTTCAAAATCAAATTTCTTAGATCTGTGTATTAGCACCATTTACTCATGAAAAGGAGTTATGCGATTTTGATTTATGATGTTTGAATGATCCATTTATGTTGTCTATATACTTTCATATTTTGTCCATCCTATAGCCTGCCTATGGGTGATGCAAGGTTCCTTATGTTTGATCAATAGACAATTATTAATAACTTATTGTCAGTGACTATATTATTGAGGGTGGCAGCATTCGGTGTCACTAGCCCAATCATAGGTAGTGGCTGTGTACAAGTGTTACTATATGCAACAGAAGAATCGTGGGGTGCGACAATTGGTGGCGATCACATGCACAACTACTTATATGAAGTAGACTTGCAGGGACTGACTTGCCTTTGTTATAAGCAGCTATAGCAGCATCATTTACTATGATGACTATAGCCTTTGACCGATGGCTACAGCAATGCCATTGCAATGACGTTTGTTAACCATAGCCGACATCAACTAGCCACTGAAGCATGTAATTTCTAATGACTATGCAGCAAACAAGAATAGCTACAACGACCAATGGGGTAACTTGGTAGACATATGAGCACAACTGCACACCGTAGCAATTGTGTGGGGCTATCGATTCGTGCATGTTCACAACCATGCATTGGAATAATGATCGACGATGCTTGGTCAATGATGCATGGCTGTAGAGGTGTTCCACATGTGAGGAATCCATGCACGATGAGAACATCCACACGTGGGTGTGACGATATAGTACAACGAACGGTGAGGTCATTGATCAACCGCATGAGAATATGTGGCCATTGGTGGCGACTACATGTCTCGCACAATGGCGATCAAGAAGAGAAGAAAAAAAATAGGGTTTCATTTATTAAAATTATAATTTCACACTTATAAATATTTGAATTCTAATTTATGTTCTTTTGATCATTCTACCTTTGAAGAATCATATTTTTTCACTATATATTCCAAAATAAAATCATATTTTATACTTCAAAAATTAATTTTTTTTATTTGCATCCTCAATTACAAAATTGTCTAATTTGATTTATTTTGATCAGATATTTTGAATGGATTTGAACTTGGTTATATTTTGATTGCTTGACTAGATTTAGATTTAACCAATCACATTTTGATCGAATTTGGAAAAGTTAAAATTTTGATTAAATTTTAACTTTGATCAACTTTAATTTTGATTAACTTAATTGGATTGATGTTTAGTAAAATTTTAAGCCTACCCAATTAAATAGAGTTGACTAGTCTAATTTATGGTTTCATATGAAATTAAAAAATATAAATTATGATTTCTATAATTTTCTCATATGATATATTGATAAAATTTTATATGCGATAAATAAATTTTAATTATTATTTTGGATATTTATTTAGTTATTCACATGCATATATTTAAAAATTATTAAATGATACTTATTTTTCACATAAAAATATAATTTATATTTTATCATTATTACATCTATCATATGAATTTTTTCTTTTATGCTGATTAATGTTCAATAATTATTATGGTCATCACTTATTATTATTAAATTATTTTAAGAAATTAGATTAAAGGATATTTGATGATTATTATTTGTACCTTTTATCTCTAAATTTTATCTGACTAGTAGATATCAAAGTAACTTAGGATGATAGACTTATTGGATATAAATTATAATAAATATTTTTTATTTATTAGATATTTTAAATTATCATATTGGTCTTTTAGCCACTAAAATAGCCTATACAATTAACTTATAATATTAATTAAATAATTAGTTCTAAATGATATAAAGAAAATAATATTTATAATGACACACATAATTAGGAGACGTAGATAATCTTAAAGGAGAATATACTTCGAATAATTATATGACGAGATAAGATAATACTATTTTGGATGTCCTTATAGTTTGGGGTTATATATCCAAAGTCATCCATAAATAATTTTGAGTGAATACTAGATATATCTATATTTTATCAAAATATAAAATATAGATGATATCAAATAATTCATCATATTTTGAAAACTCAAAGCATTAATATTGTTTCATATTTATATTAGTACTTCCTTCCATAGACTATTATGCTTCTAGTATCCCTATACTATGTGGTTCAAATTATTCAAAATAGTTAGAATATATACGGTTCACACTAAGTAAACTATATCTTATTGGAAGACTCATAGAGTTGACTAGTGAAAGTACTATAGAACAAATTAATAAAACGAGAAGAATATAATAGGTTTAGTTTAATATTTATAAGAATGATAATTATAAATAATATAAAGATTTTATTACCACCTACAATTAGCATATAAGAATATTTTGTAGCTATAAAAGATAGATTTAGATCCATTAATAAGTCATTAATTGACATATTAATGAAGGAACTAATTATGACTCAATATGATGGCACATGAGGGATTCAAGATTACATCCTCAATATGGCTGATAAGGTTACAAAATTTAAAATATTAGAAATCAATTTGGATGAATCTTTCCTTGTACAATTTATTTTTAATTCTTTTCCTCCTTAGTTTGACTCATTCAAGATTCATTATAATACAAATAAAGATAAATATGACTTAAATAAGTAGACTAATATATGTGTTCAGGAAAAATTAAGATTAGCATAGAAAAAATCTCATAATGTTGTGGATACTACTCAAGGAGTGGGTAATAACAAAAGAAAGTTAAAGCGTAAATCACTTAAGTTTATAAATCCTATATAAACTCATAAGAGGAAGATCTTTATAATAAAGTGCTACTTCTTTGGTAAGAAAGGTCATGTGAAAAAGGACTATAAAGTTTTGATTCGAAAGGGAAATATATAAGCCTAACCTTTATAGGTTTCTAATCAAATGTTATAGAAGTCCTTTTCGAATATTTGATAGATTAATTCTAATACTTCAATTTATATTACTAAAAATAAGGATTCATTTTAATATGAAAACTAAAATAATATAAAATATTTATTATTATAAGGAATTATCTTAAAGATGATTCATCGTCGCCTAGAGATGATTAATCTGATGGATCTTAAGGATATATGTTATGTTCGTACATTCTAAAAATTTAGTTTCTTTACCTAGAATTGATAGAATATTATTTCTTTTTTGGTGATCATAAATTTATTATGATTTAATAAAAGTTTTTAAATCCTTATATGATGGTTTAAACAAAATTAATGTGAATATTAAGTTTGCAATAGTCTTGTAATCAAATGTTGGATTAAAACATAATTTTATTAATGAGAAATCTTATATTATGTGGTATAGGTACTTAAGGAAAATCTCTAAAGAAAGAATTAAAAAATTAATGAAGGATAATATTTTAAAAGATTTAGACTTGACTAATTTTGATGTATGTATAAATTGTATTAATGGAATGCAAACTAAATATATAACAAAAATCCTATAAAAAATAAAAAACTCCTTGAGATTATTCATATTATTATCTACGGATCACTCCATATTTCTTATTTCAATAGAGAAAGGTATTTCAACATATTTATAAATGTCTTGTCAAGATATGACTATATATATCTAATACATGAAAAGTCTTAAGTTGTTGACACTCTTGAGATATATATATATAAATAAAGTCAAAATATAATTAGATACTAAAGTCAAAAATATCAGATCTGACATGGCTAATGAATTTTATAGCAGATACAATGAGTCTAGTTAAAATCCTAATCCTTTTATTAGATTCTTAAAAAAAAATATTTATGCTCAGTATGCCTTATCATGTGTGCCACAGTAGAATGACATTGTTGAAAGATAAATTATATTTTTATGGATATGATTAGGAGTATGATGAGTTGTTCCTCTAACTCATATGGATATAAATTATATTTTTATAGCAGATATGATTAGGATATGATTATGGATATAATTAAGTCGATGTAGGGTGAAGCTCTTAGGATAACTATATATATCTTTAACAGAGTTCCTAATAAGTCAATTTCATTAACTTCATTTAAATTATGGACTGGTAGAAAACCTAATTTGAGACACCTATATATTTGAGGTTGTCCTACAGTAATAAGAGTCTTTAATTCATATAAAAAAAGAATAGATATAAGAATTATTTTTGAGTATTTGATTGGTTATCTAAAAAAATTTAAGAGATACAGATTTTATTACCTTAATCATAGTACGAGGATAGAAAAATATGATAATGCAAGATTACTAGAAAATGATAAAATCAAAAGAATTGATAAGGTAAATAATAAAATAATATTAATAAAGTCCCATATGATATTGATGTCGTCACTAATGATCTTATAAAATAATCATAATTAATAGTTTTGAGAAGATTTTGAAGAAAAATAAGATCTATCATTTCTGATGATTATGTGATATAACCATAAGAATCATATTATAACATAGGAATCAAAAGGGTCCCTATTCATTTTCACAATCTATGGAAAGTAGCGATTCTTAAAAATAATATGATACGATGAAAGAAGAGTTAAGATCAATGGACCATAATGGTATATGAGTACTTGTTAAATTTCCTAATAATTATAAAAAAGTTAGTTGTAAATGAGTTTTTAAAACAAAATATAACTGAAGAGGTAATATCGAATGATATAAGGCCAGGCTAGTGGCCAAAAGCTTTTCTAAAAAAGAATAATAATGATTTTAACGAGACATTTTCTCTAGTTTCTAAAAAGGACTCGTTGAGAATTATTATGATATTAGTAGCTCATTATAATCTTGAGTTATATCAAATAGACGTGAAAAAAATATTTCACAATGAGGATCTAGATGAGCAAACCTATGTGGAATAACTTAATGGATTTATAGAAAAAAGAAAGGAAGGTTGGGCTTACAAACTTAAATAAATTCATTTATGATCTTAAACAAGCTTCCAAACAATAGTATATATAATTTTATAATACCATTACTTTCTTCGAATTTACAAAAAATACTATTGATTAGTATATATATCTGAATATCAATGGGAGCAAGTCTATTATATTGGTCTTATATATAGATGATATTTTGTTTATTAGTAGTGACCTTGATTTATTCCACAAAACTAATATATTTCTCATAAAAAATTTTAAAATACTTGATATGAATGAGATAGTCTATGTTATTAGTATTGAAATATTTAGGGATATATCTCAAGGATTACCAAGATTATCTCAGAAATGATATATTGGCCAAGTTCTAGAGAGATTTAGTATATAGCTTTGTTTAACTAATAATATATTTTTTACTAGAGGTGAAAGGTTCAATCAAAGTCAGTGCCTTAAAAATGACCTAAAAAGGAATCAAATAAAGAATATTTTTTATGTATATATAGTTGAAAGTCTATTATATGCTAAAACCTATACAAAATCATATATTAATTTTGTAGTTGAAATATTGGGTGTATACCCAAAGCAGCTTAGGAATGAAAAATTAGAAAGTTGTAAAGAAAGTAATAAGATATTTGTAAGAGATGAAAGATTATATGCTCGCATATAAGAAATTAAATCATCTTGAAGTATTTTTTAAGATGTTGATTTTATAAATTACATCAATAATAGAAAGTCTACTTTATAATTTATATCTATATTAATTTAAGAGATAATTTCTAAGAATAGTATAATATAAATTGTATTATCGATAATAGAAGCTGATTTTGTGAAATGCTTTGGAGCCACTAATTTATAGTAGTTATAAGTATTTCACTGTATTGATTACTAATCCATTTACTTAGGTTTTATAACATAAAGTATTTGAAAGAATATGTTCTTATGATTGGGGTTGTGAATAACCTATAAAGGATAAGGTGATGCATATTATAGTTGAATGTGATAATAAAATTATCATAACAAGACAAATTAGAAGGGGTCATTATGAACTACATAAGAAGAGACTAATAGTATTATGGTACATAAAAGAGAGTATGACATTGATGACATAAAATCACTATCACTCGTATTGGTAATTAGACTTAATATAGTATTATTGTACTTATTAGACTTATTAGCTTGTTCTAAAATTCATGATCATGTAAAAATACTTTTCAAAAATTTTAAAATCAAATTAAGTAAAGTTGTTTTCAAAATTTTATTTTATTTATTTTGATTTTAAAATTTTCTTATATCTTATCAATTAATGGGCTAAGTAAAAGAATGTTAGATCATGCGGCCCTATCTAATTACGGTTATTGGCCAATAGAAAACAAGTCTAATTATAGTAGAATTCTTTAGGAGATAACCTTAATAGGAGGTGTTGAATCTCAGATTTTGATGATGAAGTCAATTATAATTTGTTTATCTAATCTATATGTTGAGATAAGTGTGCAGGATTAACTACGATGGTAGTAAGACATGCAGCAGGTGTTGAGCCGGAGTCAAGACCAAGATCACGTTGGGGGTTCTAGAGTTCGTCAGAAGTCCGGACGGTCGTCGGAGGTTCTGCGGGAACAATCCAAGAAGTCCAGGAGCTTGCCAAAGAAGCTCGTCGAAATTCGCTAAGAGGATCGTCGCAAGTCCAGGAGTTTGCCGGGAGTTCGCTGGAGCATCACCGAGGGTTCGTCATATGTTCGCCGGAAGCTCGCCGGAAGAAGCGATTGACGCATTAGAACACGATTTATAGTATTAATGTCTTTATTGTCGTAGTTAGCATGAAGATTAAGTTAGGATTAGGAGGTGATCCCATTAACTTAATCTGGGGCCAACT
>LVTN01001186.1:0-24442 GCA_001649415.1 Musa itinerans
CAATGAGTTTATATCTGTGCAATTACTATATCCATTAACCAAATTGAGTGGCTAGAAATCTCATTAAATATTTAAAAATATTTTATTTTTTTGGTTTAAAGAAATCCATAACCTGAAGTCTTTAAAATTAATAAATTCATATCATTTGTTTGGTTTTTGCTCTTTTTAATGTATTTATTTCTCTTTCAGTGTCATAATGGACAGTTAGTGGGAAAAAAAAAAGAAAGGTAATGGTAGCGTGATTAAAAAAAGAAAAAGAGATGAGAATGACAAAAGAATTTCTAAAATATAAAAAAAAATTTAGCCACAAATTAGTTGTTGGTGATCACCATTAAAATGATTAATCAAAGTTTCTTGGATGACCATTAATGTCGGCATAAAAATCTAAATACGACAGAGAGCATATTAATTGTTTATAGGATAAAAGATGCCATTATCGTATTTTTAAAGGATGAATTTTACATCTATTAAAAACCTAAAATTTTATTAATTAAGTTATAGAGACTATGCTAATTGATATAAAAAATATTATTATATATTTATAATTTAAGAATTTCTTTTTGCCGTACAAAGTCTTGTCTTCTAATTGAGTTGACGATTTCGGATCTCGAGTGTTAACTGTTCGGATCCGATCCACTTGCAACCCACCCCACCTCTCTCGGTCTCTTTTGTTGGGATAAAGCCCGAAAACCCGGTCATCCACACCGTCGCCTCTCCTCACACTCCCAAAGTCCTCTTCTCTGGCAGCCGTCAGGACGACTGCCACGCAGCTTCCCGCTTTGGTCGCACGGTCACCAGATCCTCCGGTGCCGCTATCTTCCCTTGATTTAAACTCTCCGTCTCCCGTTATCTCTTCTTGGTGTACCTGTCGGTTTCGCCAGTACATAACTTATGCCCACCATCTGTTTGATATTTGGCTTCACCTATAGCTCGTGGTCATTTCCTGTTGTTTTTGGATGTGTGTTGTTCTTCATGCTTAATATTCCTCATTTCGTGCAATTCCGTGTCCTTAAGTTTGACATATTTCTTGCTCCTTGTAGATCAGGGTGCCAGATTATTTCCTTTTATCTGCCCTTATGAGGGAATGATCCGTAGACTTTCGACAAAATTGTTGAACGTCTGCGTGTCTTCCCTGTGTAAAGCTAGGAACTTGGACAAAGCTGAGGCAGTTATCATTGATGGCATCAGACTTGGTTGCCTTCCTGATGTTGTGACGTATAACACGTTGATCGATGCGTACTGCTGTCTGGTAGGCATAGATGAAGCATACGTGATTCTTTATAGAATGAGAGAAGCAGGAGTGAGACCAGATGTCATTACTTACAATTCTTTGATCGCTGGCGCTACTCGGTGTTGCCTCCCGACACGTTCCCTGGATCTGTTTGAAGAAATGCTGCAGGCTGGACTTGTGCCAGATGTTTGGAGTTATAACACCTTGATGCATTGCCTGTTTAAATGCGGATACCCAGAGGACGCTTACAAGATTTATTTGGATATGATATCAAAAAATGTCACCCCTTCTTTGACCACATACAACACCTTGATTAATGGCATGTGCAAGACAGGGAATGCTATGAGTGGCCTCAGGCTCTTTAGGAACTTAGAAAGGCTTGGTTTTTCTGCAGAGCTGGTTACATATAATACAATAATCAATGGCCTTTGTAAATCTGGTAGGATAGGTGAAGCAAGAAGGATTCTGAAGGAGCTGGGTGAATCAGACTGTGTTCCAAATGAGATAACTTATACGACGGTTATGAAATGTTGCTTTCAAAATGGAAGATTTGAACAAGGATTTGAGATATTTTATGGGATGATGAATAAAGGCTACACCGCTGATGTCTTTGTGTATTGTGCAGCAATAAGTGCATTGATCAAGATGGGTAATCTTGAAGATGCTAATGCTTGTGTAGAGCAGATGTTAAGAAATGGCATAGGTCTGGATAAAGCATGTTATAATACTATAATTTATCTACAATGCAAAGAAGGCAAGCTAGACTACGCATTCCAGTTGGTTAATGAGATGGAAGAAGCTGGCCTTGGGAGTGATCAATACACATACTCTATACTCATAGATGGTTTGTGCAGGATGGGATACATTGATTCTGCCAACAAGCAACTGCATATGATGGAGATGAGGGGCTTCCGCTCAAACTTAGTGGCTTATAATTGCTTAATTGATGGATTGTGTAAACTAGGAGAAGTGGATTTAGCCCTCAAGTTATTCCATGAGATGAAATCCAAGGATAATTACACATACACATCAATTGTTAATGGGCTCTGTAAGAAGAGTAGATTTCATGCTGCATCCAAGCTATTGCTGAATTGCTTAAAGGAGGGCAGTAGTGTGCTCACATCTACCCACCGTGCCGTTATAGCTGGTCTTCAAAATGCTGGATTTAGAAGGGATGCAAAAAGATTAAAAGCATCTTTGCGTGTTGCTTGCCTTTTGCGGTACTAAATTGAGAAACAGCATGTGAACTTTGTTGGATAGGAAGCTGCTGACACAGACTCTTTATCTGGCCTGAACATGAATCTTGCTTCAGGCAGCATCAGGCATAAGGATAGCCTGCCTGAGAATCCAGTGTTGCATGATAAGTTTGTGACATTTGATTCTGCTGATCTTGGGCCTTGAACAGCTGGAATGTATTTCACCTGTATACAACACATTGTGCTGCTTTACTTTGGCAAAACAGAACCAGGGAATGTATAAGGTTTGATGAAAATAAATTTTGAACTATGTTTTAGTTGAATAACGATTGAAATTAAACATCAGAAGTCAATCACTGCCTAGTTATGAATGAGCTGCCATTGTTGCTAATTTGACTTCGTTAGCCTTTTATTTGTCCAACTCATTTTCACTGAAAACTTTGAGTGGGATTACATGTAGAAGATTGTACATTACATTATTTGTCTTGCAACAATTTCCTTTCTAATGCAAAGGTTTTCGACAGATATGATTACCCTGTAAGCAGTTACATTCTTTTCTGTTCAGACCAAAAATGCTCTGATCTAACTAGGTGTAGCAATGTGTTGTGTACTTTTTGCTAGCAGAAAAATATGAACTTAATTTCTGGCTGCATCACAATTATTGGCGAACTTGCTTGGTTGATCATAGGTTATGTTGCTGCAGGCTAAGAAGGGGATTAATGTACCTAGTCTTCTCTTTCTAGGTGGACATTGGAGAAGTTGTTTCTGTAATTCAAACGTTGGTCACCCTGGTCAAAAAGGATTTGTTGCTTAACATGTACAAATTACTATTTGGAATAAAACTTGTCATCCATTGCTGGATGGAGACAAGATGAGCTACTTAATTTAAACTAAATTCAAATTATCCAGTTGCATCTTTTTAAATGTTTAAGATGTCATTACAAAAGCTATCCTCCAGACCTATGATGAGCTCAATGTATGCATAACTGTGAGTATTTTCAGCTACATTGGACATGAACAATAGTTACCTCTCACTCTCTTGTTTTTGTGTGCATGTGTGAATGGTTTCTTTTTGTACAAAAATGTGTGAAATTAACATCATTTTATATATTGAGTTTTATGAACATGAAATTAAAATTCCCTTTTGATGCAAAATTCATTCATTTTGGACATGAAAGTTTTCTTCCAGGGGACCAGCTTTGTATTCATGACATGAATGTTTTGTAGCTCATTCCATGTTCACAGGATCAAGCTACAGGAATCACCGCAGCATGGATTTGATGCCTCTTTTACTGTTGCTCATGAGAACAACCAGACAAAAGTCAGCATCTTCCAGGACCTGAAGCTCCATTACTCCAAGGAAATTGGGAACCAGAAGCTCAAGTGTCAAGAATATGATTCTTTGATATCATGTAATACGCTGACTGATTCATATTGGCTCATGAATTGGGTCGATGGTGACTGGTTCAAGGAAGGGCATGCTGAACCGAAGTAGGTGGCTTTGACTCACAGGACTGTCATTGCTACTACTCCATGGATGATTTGAAAAGCCCGCAATGATGGTATGTTTGATGAAACTAGTCTTCTTCAGCCTTGGACCATATTGTTCAAGGTGGTTTTGCTCTTCATTTTATGTTACAGCCAAGCCTGAGGGTGGTCGTGGGAAATGTGTAATCCTGGTTGGATGTACTAAGGTTTCTGTTGGATGGACCTGGCTAAATTGTGATGCTTCTTATGTCATAGACAGAATGGGGGGCTTAGATTTGTCCTATGAGAGGATAGAGGTTGTATTTTCTCGGGCTGCGGGTATATATTGCTTAGAAATAGTTTATACTGTGAAGCAATGGTCATACCTGAAAGTCGCATATTGCTTGGCAGAGAAGGGTTCGATATGTACATAAGGAGTCCTAATCTACGGTGACAGTGGACATCCTTAGTCAGCATGTAATCTTGAATTTATCATGTAATCTTGAAGTTGTTTTGTTTTCTTATATTTTGATTTAGAGAGAAGGAAATAAAGTTGCTAATTGGTCGGTTAATTATGTCCAAGTATTTTTTTTTTTTTTTGCTTGCTATGATGCAAATAATTTAATTTAATATGATCCTCAAGGAAAATTTATCAACTTAGAGAAATGAACTTGAACTTCAATCAATAGTTTGTTTTCCTGATTATGGTATATTATATACTATATTTATAGTTTTGAAATATAATTCTTCCAATAAATAGGAATAGGTTTATGAAATAGTCATATGTAAAAGAATTTCCTTTCAATCACTAAGAACAAATAAAAATATTTGTTATCATTATAATTCTGATTAAAAATTAGTTTAATTTGATTAAATAGATCGACCTCCAAACACGTGTGCTATGGATATGTACCACGTGTATATCAACTTGCATCGGAATCTTTGTGTGTAATACGGTTAAGAAATCTTATCACATGTTATATTAACCCATTCAATTTGATAGATAATATTATTGTATAAACTTGCTATTTTCAATCTATTTTTATAAAATAATGTTTTTCTTAAAGTGAATGACTTACACACGAAAGAGAATAAATTTGATAGATAATATTATTATATAAACTTGCTATTTTCAATCTATTTTTATAAAATAATGTTTTTCTTAAAATGAATGACGTACACATGAAAGAGAATAAAGAGAAAAAAAAATCTAGAATTAGTTTAGTAATGAGTTCAATTTGCATGTGATGGGAAAAGACAACATCAAAGTTTAAACATGGTTAATAGATCAATCATTCTAGTTATTTGTTAACTCAATCAAGACACGTGACTTTTGCTAGTCATAGGTGTCTTTGTAAGTCAATCTTTGTAAGCCAATTACATGAGTGATGACACATGTGATATAATATATACTTTTTTTATTTATTATATATTTAATATTTTTTTTATTTTATATTTCTTGTTATATATATTATGATATTCATGGATTTGTATAGTAAGAATTGGATTGTAATGAGATCATAATAATGAGATTAATTTACCTTTAAAGATAAATCCTAAATAATCTTGGTCATATGTTAGTCGAGAGAAATATTGAGATAACTGGATAGACTAGTATGCTATATACCCATCTATATGATTGAAGTGGCTAGTCTCATAGTTGATCATGTGGGGACACTAAGGATATAATATAAGTGCTCATTGGAGAATAAATTCACTAATCGATCCATTCATAAAATGCTGGATGGTTGATGATACCTTATTGTAAGATATCAATTCCATCGTCATAGTGATGTGTTTGGTCCTTAGACTTAAAATACCAAAGATGTCCTATATGAATACTCCACTCTTATACTAGACTTATTGACCTGGAAGTTCCAGATCTAGCACACCTGATTATCGGGAGTAATCGCCAACCTTATGAGGGCTATTAAGTATCGATAGAGGATCATACAATCTCGGTGTCATGAGAGAAATACCCTATATGTTCTTACTCAGATAAATCTCTAGCCAAGGTCATTTGGGTTGAGAGAGAAAGAGTTCTCCAAGAGAATCTGATTAAAGCGAGGCTCAAGTAGAAACCGTATGGGCCTGATAGCACCATGCCCGAAATACAATCTCTAGGATATTAGATGGATGAGGGACTATAGATATACGGTAACTAAGGACAGACAAATCTAATAGATTGGATTCCCTTATATCGTTTGGGGACTACGACGTAGTGGTCTAGTACGTTCATAATCGATGAGTCGAGTGAATTATTTTGAAGATAATAATTCACTAAGCTAGAAGGAGTTCTAATAAGTATGACTCATGATCAGCTCGATATTGGGCCTAGAGGGTCACAAACATATGGTAGGTGTTACAATGAGTAGAGGTTCGAATATAAGATATCCGCTAGAGCCCTACCTTATTAGATATCCAATAAGCCAATGAATTATTAGATCTTATGGATAAGATTTAATAGAGCTAGTGAGAGATTATTGGGTAGATATCTACTAATCCAAGAGACTTGGGTAGTTGGATGAAGATCGTGTATCTAATATGGTAGGATCTATTAGGGTTAAGTTAACAAAGGACCTCTATAAATAGGAGGGAACCAAAGGGCCATAGGCTAGACCCCTTTTTGATTGTCACCTCTATTCTTCTCTCCCCCTCTCCTCATTAGTTAGCAGCCCTTGTTTGGGGAGTATGGATAGCAAGAAGGGCTAGCCCCTTCTTGATCTCGTGGTGCATGTAAATAGGAGGTTTGTGCAGTGATTTAAGGAGCATCTTCATAGCTCCTACCGTATGGATCACCACTAAAGAGAAGGACAGTTATCTCCTTCATCCTCTCCCATAGATCTATAGATTTTCAAGGATACACGATCTTCCTAAGTAATACATCTTTTATATACGCATAGTTTTTTGGTTTTATGATATTTGTGCACCAATCTTCGCACAACGATAAAACCTTTTATGTAGGAAATTCTAGGATTTTGTTTTGTTGAATCTCAGATTTTGATGATGAAACCAATTGATAGTGTTTATTTGATTTACGCCTTGAGTGACGCAGGAAGCTTCGATCAGGGAGAGACAATTAAAAGTAAGAAGAATCATGTTGAGTCGGAGTGGAACATATCAGAAGATTGGATGTTAAGCCGAAGGATCGGTCGACATATTGGTTTAAGGCTTCGAGCCATGGGTTCGGGCATCAGGCTAAGAAGAGCGAAAATTATGCTAAGGAAATCGGAGTTGCGGAGGTTAACTGGCCGATTGGGCAATAGGCCGCAAGAGAGGACAATGCGCCGAAGATTTGGACGAAGCGCCGATAAACCAATGACATGCCGAACAACATTTGATTAGCTTTGTAATAATTATCTAGATCGAAATAGGTTTTAGGCGTAATTGGGTTGGAATTAGGCCAACTCAATTAGGGGCCAATTGGGCCCAAGTTTGGGCTATGTTGGGCCAAGTGAAAAACCCAAACAATGAACAAATAGATGGAACCATCGGTGGCACAGTCTCTGAGACTAGGTCAGGTGGTGATACCGTTAGTCTGGGCGATGGTATCGCACAAACTCAGTCTCCGAGACTATCAAGCGGTGGTACCACCCAGACATCGTCTCCCAAGTAGTAATACTACTAGACTAGGTGATGGTACCACCCAATGTAAGTACTATAGGCGATGGTACTTGTTAGGAACGAGTTGGCACTAAGAGAGGGGGGGGGGGGTGAATTAGTGCAGCGGATAAAAAAATATCGGTTTTAAAAAATCTTCGTTTCGATTAAAACCGATCTCGGAAGATGTTAACTTGAAAGTGTATGAGAGTGTAGTAAGAGTAAGAAATCAATTTGCAAAGTAAAGTAGATTACAATAAAGGTAAATAGCATAATAGAAATGCAAACCGATTTATAGTGGTTCGGTCATTGTGACCTATATCCACTCTCGATTCCTCTTTCGTCGAGGCCACTGGCTTCCACTACCGATGTTCTTTCAATGGGCAAAGATCAACTACCCTTTTACACTTGATTCTCCATTTGACAAGTTCAGGAGAGAACCTTTATACTCCCACTTATTCCTCTCTTTAACCACACTAACATAGAGCTTGAGAGGAGTTCTTACAAGATTACAACACTAACTCTATTTTTTTTTCTCTCTCAATTCTTGTGTATATTAACTAGGGATAAGAGAGGTATTTATAGGCCTCAAGTTGATTCAAACTTGGAGATTAAAAATGTCTCATCTCGGGTCCTCCAAGTACTAGCGGTACCACCGCTTGTGCTGGGCGGTACCACCGCCTAGTCTGACGGTACCACCGCTCAATCTAACAATACCACCACTTGACAGTCTCTCAAAGACTATGTTTAGGTGGTACCACCACCCAGATTGGCGGTACCACCGCCTGACACAGTCTTAGAGACTGTGCCATGACGATGCCACTTGTTGGGTCACTGTTTGGGCCTTTCACTTGGCCCAACATAGCCCAAACTTAAGCCCAATTGACCCCTAATTGAGTTGGGCCAATTCTAACCTAATTATATGCTAACTATAAATTTTAAGACACTCACTAAGCTAAATAAGTCCATCAATCTAACAATACCACCACTTGACAGTCTCTCAAAGACTATGTTTAGGTGGTACCACCACCCAGATTGGCGGTACCACCGCCTGACACAGTCTTAGAGACTGTGCCATGACGATGCCACTTGTTGGGTCACTGTTTGGGCCTTTCACTTGGCCCAACATAGCCCAAACTTAAGCCCAATTGACCCCTAATTGAGTTGGGCCAATTCTAACCTAATTATATGCTAACTATAAATTTTAAGACACTCACTAAGCTAAATAAGTCCATAAGTCTAGGTTTCTTTCGGTGAGCTTCCGACAATCTTCCGGCGAACTTCCGACGATCTCTCGGCAATGTTTCAGTGGACTCACGGCAAGCACCTAGACTTCACAACGATCATCTTGGCATGTTCCGATGAGCTTCTTTGGCAAGCTCCTAGACTTTTCGGTCAATTCCGATAGAACTTTCGACGAACGTCCGGACTTCTGACGAACTCTCGAACTCCCGACAAAATCTCGTTCTTGACTCTAGGACTTCATTTTGCTTTATGCCTTGATCGCTATCATAGTTAATCCTGCACACTTAAAACCTACTTCAATCTAGACAATTATTATAAAGCTTGAATCAAATGTTGTCCGGCATATCATTGGTTCATCGACGCTTTGTCCGATTCTTCGATGCATCATCCTCTCTTGCAGCCTATTACCCAATCTGCCAGTTGACCTATGCACTCCGATTTCCTTGGCGTAATTTCCACTCTTCTTGGCCTGATGCCCGAACCCATGGCCCGAAGCCTTCTATTAATACGTCGACCGATCCTCCGGCTTGATGTCCAATCTTCTAACATGTTTCTCTTCGGCCTAACATGATTCTTCCTGCTTTAATTATCTCTCCCTGATTGAAGCTTCCTGCATCACTCAAAACCCAGATCAAATCATAAACATTATCAATTGGTTTCATCATCAAAATCTAAGATTCAACAATCTCCCCCTTTTTGATATTGACAACCAATTGATGATGGAGTTAACCATAACTCCCCCTATCAATATGCTATATTTAAGAACTTTATAATTTATAGAATTATTAGTATTTCACTATTCCATGCATCATGAATATTGAAGGACTCAATTAATCATATCATTGCATGCAACATAAACTCATGCATAATCAAAATATCCTAAGTACATAATTCCATGCATGATATATTGATAGAACCTTGAATTCAAATTGAATTCAAGTTAAAGCAAATTTAATCATGAATATTTCATTATTGCATGCATCATTATCATAAGTTGAAGTATTACATGCATAATACCAAATCATCATATATATTTATAAAATCATCATTACATGCATGATTCCAAATCATCATTCATAATTATATTATACTATCATGATTGTCATCATTACTTCTTCCCTTTTATCATCAGTAAAAAGGAGAAGTGCAACTATCAAGTTTCAAATCATTACATTATAAATATAATCTCAAGTTTTATCATCATGCAAGCAAGTAATTTTCTTTCTTCTCTTTTGAGAAGTGCAATGTTTTGCTTCCTTGGCAAACTACAAGCTAGCAAAATTTTACATCATTTTACATGCAAGCTAGCAATAATTTTGAGTTTTGTAAGTTTGTAAATTTTGCTAGATTAGCATGTTTTGCTTCTTGAGATAGGCCAGATAGCACTTTTGCTTCTCTTGAGATTGTAAGCTAGTAATTCTTGGTGATGTTCAAGATAGCAAGTTCTACATCATGCAAGCTAGCAGATTTGAGATGTTCAAGAAAGCAACTTTTGCTTCTTGAAATATACAAGTTAGCAATCTTTGTTTTTCTTTTGAGATGAGCAAGCTACCATATTTTTGCATCTTCTTGAATTGTACAAGCTAGCAAATCTCTCTTTTGAGATGTGCACACACTAGCAATTCTTTCTCCCCCTTTGTCATTTGCAAAAAGAGGAGAATAACAATATAATAGTGTAATTCATTTCCCTTTATATTAATTTACAAATTATGACAAAGATAAAGTGTCATTATTATTGCAATATACCATAATTGAGATAAACCTTGAATTCAAATTGAATTCTAAGTCAAAACAATTTTAATCATGATTCACATCATATGCAATACATCATATACATCATCATATAAAACCATAAGTATTGCATGCATCATTCCAAATCATAAATATTTCACATCATGATGGTATCAATTTGTCAAATTACATCCTACTATGCATGATCATAACTTTTCATTTGTATGCATCAACATAATATCATGAGTATTGCATAATTTCATATCATTACATAAAGGATATCAAGAAAAATTAATTGGGTGATGAGATATACACTTTATGAATACAAGGGAGTCATAAACCAAATTTCAAGTTATGAATATCGAAAAATCAAGAGAAAAATTATGATTCTTTTTGGATGACTCAAATAGTGAAAAGAAGAATCATAGTAAATGATCTTAATTCAAAAAAAATCTCATGTTATAATTCCAAGAATTCACAAGAGAAATCATAATTCATTTGACAAAAAGATTGTCGATTCATATATTTGAATAAATATTTTTTAAACCATCATCACTTCAACTTAACATGCATAATTTCAAAATGTAAAATCATCAAACATGATACAAACATTTATCTTCAAAACATTCATCATTATTTTCAATGCATTCAATTTGTCAAATCAACAAAGTCACTTTTAAGAGATTTAAAATGAAATAAAGAGATTTATCGATATCTTGAAATGCAAGTGATTTCCTTTCTCCCCCTTTGTCATTTTAAATAAGAAAGAAGAAGAGGAGAATAATACACAACAAGACTCAAGTCATAAATTATCAAGATGTCAAGTAGCATATCATGGTTTAATAGGATAAGTCTCCTTTTTAGCAAAAAGAATTATAGGAGAACAAGATCTCAATTCATGCATATAAAATCTTTAATCATCAAAATCATGATTTGGATAAAACTCATTCAAATCAAAATCATCAAAATCACTTTAATAGTTCAAGAGATTAATAAAATAATATAAATAGACTCATTAATCTCTTTTTGAAAAATCGATAAGATAGAGAAAAAGAAATTTTCAAGAAAAGTGTTTTTCTCTTTTTAGTTATTTCAATTTAAGTGATTTGATTTCTTACAAGCATGCCCAAGTTTTTATGCCAAATCAAAACATGCATCATCATTTAAAAGTTCACCATCACAAAGAAAATCATGCATAATTTCGAAATATAAACTCATTAAGCATGATTTCAAATCATCATTATATGGTTTCATTGAACATAAGGCATTTTTAATCAAAATCGAAAAGCTATACGAAAATCATCAAAATACACATTATTGCTTCTTAAGAACATACATAAGATTAATCTTGTTTGGTGTATAAGCATTAGATTTATATCTAACATTTTGTTGTATTTTCATAAAGCATGCAATTGTCATTATCATTTTTAAAATTACTAGCATGATCCCAATAATTTTTTATTTTTATTTTTTTACTAACTAATTAAAAATAACTCATGAAAAGCATTAAGTAATTTCAAAATAAAGCAAAAGGGTTTTAGTTATCTTGTCGTCGAAAGTCATTAAGGCGTAGTTTGCCCCCTTGCCTTTATTGGTTTGTTCTTCATCTTCGGATGAACTCGATTCATCCTTTGGCAACTTCTTCTTCAGTTTTATATAGTCATCTTTAGAGTGACCTAGCTTCTTGCGTTTATAGCAAGTAGTTGTGTTCTTTTTAAGTTTATTTTTATTCTTTGATTCTTGTTTCAAGAACATTTTAAGCTTTCTTATGAGAAGTTCAAGGTCACTATCCTCATCACTTGAGTTATCACTCAAGTGGCATTCTATTGTTCAAAGTGGCATTCTATTGTTTAAAGTGTCATTATATAGTTATATAGTTATCGGGTCATTATATAGTTATCACTCAAGTGGCATTCTATTGTTCAAAGTGGCATTCTATTGTTTAAAGTGTCATTATATAGTTATATAGTTATCGGGTCATTATATAGTTATCACTCAAGTGGCATTCTATTGTTCAAAGTGGCATTCTATTGTTTAAAGTGTCATTATATAGTTATATAGTTATCGGGTCATTATATAGTTATCACTCAAGTGGCATTCTATTGTTCAAAGTGGCATTCTATTGTTTAAAGTGTCATTATATAGTTATATAGTTATCGGGTCATTATATAGTTATCACTCAAGTGGCATTCTATTGTTCAAAGTGGCATTCTATTGTTTAAAGTGTCATTATATAGTTATATAGTTATCGGGTCATTATATAGTTATCACTCAAGTGGCATTCTATTGTTCAAAGTGGCATTCTATTGTTTAAAGTGTCATTATATAGTTATATAGTTATCGGGTCATTATATAGTTATCACTCAAGTGGCATTCTATTGTTCAAAGTGGCATTCTATTGTTTAAAGTGTCATTATATAGTTATATAGTTATCGGGTCATTATATAGTTATCACTCAAGTGGCATTCTATTGTTCAAAGTGGCATTCTATTGTTTAAAGTGTCATTATATAGTTATATAGTTATCGGGTCATTATATAGTTATCACTCAAGTGGCATTCTATTGTTCAAAGTGGCATTCTATTGTTTAAAGTGTCATTATATAGTTATATAGTTATCGGGTCATTATATAGTTATCACTCAAGTGGCATTCTATTGTTCAAAGTGGCATTCTATTGTTTAAAGTGTCATTATATAGTTATATAGTTATCGGGTCATTATATAGTTATCACTCAAGTGGCATTCTATTGTTCAAAGTGGCATTCTATTGTTTAAAGTGTCATTATATAGTTATATAGTTATCGGGTCATTATATAGTTATCACTCAAGTGGCATTCTATTGTTCAAAGTGTCAAATCCTTCATGTTCTTTGGAAGGTAGTTCTCATGTTTATTTTGTGCTATATAACTTATTTCATAGGTCATTAAAGACCCGATAAGTTCTTCATTAAAGACCCGATAAGTTCTTCAAGTAGAAACTTGTTTAAGTCTTTTGCCTCTTGTATGACAGTTACTTTTGAATCCCAGTTTTTATGAAGAGAATGTAAAATTTTGTTTACAAGTTCAAAATAAAAAAAGCTTTTACCAAGTGTTTTTAGACCATTAACAACATCCGTAAAATGGGTGTACATGTCTCCAATGGTTTCGCTTACTTTCATACGAAACAATTCAAAATCATGCATCAAAAAATTGATTTTCGAATCTTTAACTTTACTAGTGCCTTTGTGTGTAATTTCAAGAGTGTGTCAAATATCATGTGCAGTTTTGCAAATAGAAACACAATTAAATTCATTTTTGTCTAAGGCGCAAAATAAAGCATTCATAGCTTTCACATTTAAAGAAAAAGTCATCTTCTCCAAATCATTCAAATCGTTCAGAAGACATTTGAAATTTATTTTCAATAATATTCCATAAATCAAGATTTAACAAAAGCTAGAAAACTCTCATTTGAGTTTTCCAATATGTGTAGTCCGTCCCATTGAACATGGGAGGACGAACGATAGAAAGACTATCTTGAAAGCCGAAAAGAGCCATTTCTCTTGGGTGTTAAACCAAATGAGAAATAATATGGCTCCGATACCAACTATTAGGAATGAGTCGACACTAAGAGGGGGGATGAATTAGTGCAATGGATAAAAAACGTCGGTTTTGAAAAATCTTCATTTCGATTAAAACCGATCTCGGAAGATGTTAACTTGAAAGCGTATGAGAGTGTAGTAAGAGTAAGAAATCAGTTTATAAAGTAAAGTAGATTGCAATAAAGGTAAATAGCAAAATAGAAATGCAAATCGATTTATAGTGGTTCGGTCGTCGTGACCTACATCCACTCCCGATTCCTCTTTCGTCGAGGCCACCGGCTTCCACTACCGATCTTCTTTCAACGGGCGATGATCAACTACCTTTTTACATTTGATTCTCCTTTTGATAGGTTCATGAGATAACCTTTATACCCCCACTTACTCCTCTCTTTAACCACACTAACACTTAGAGCTTCAGAGGAGTTTTCATAAGATTATAATAACGTTTTTCTACTTTTTTTTACTCTAAATTCTTGTGTATATTAACCAGGGAAGAGAGGGATATTTATAGGCCTCAAGTGGATTCAAACTTGGAGACTAAAAATTTCTCATCCCGGGTCCTCTAGGTACTGGCGATACCACCGCTTGTGTTGGGCGATACCACTACCTACAGCACTAACACTTACACTGGCACTGGGTGGTACCACCACCTGACACCCTACCACTGGGTGATACCATCGCCTGACAGTCTCTCGGAGACTATGTCTGGGCGATACGCCATGATGGTGCCACTTGTTGAGTCATTGTTTGGGCCTTTCACTTGGCCCAACATAGCCCAAACTTGGGCCCAATTGACTCCTAATTTAGTTGGCTCAATTCTAACCCAATTATATGCTAACTATGAATTTTAAGACATTCACTAAGCTAAATAAGTCCATAAGTCTAGGTTTCGTCCGATGATCTTTCGGCGAACTTCCGACGATCTCTCAGCAATGTTCCAATGGACTCCCGACAAGCTCCTGGACTTCATGACGATCTTCTTGGTAAGTTATGATGAGCTTCTTTGGCAAGCTCCTAGACTTCTCGGTCAATTCCGATAGAACTTCCAATGAACGTTTAGACTTCCGACGAACTCTCAAACTCCCAACGAAATCTCGTTCTTGACTCCGAGACTTCATTTTGTTAGGAATGAGTTGGCATTAAGAGGGGGGGGGGAATTAGTGCAGCGGTAAAATCATATCAGTTTCATAAAAACTATTTCGTATAATAAAATCGATTTCGGAAAGATAGCTTGGATTGAAAGCGTGTAGAAGAGTTTAGTGAGTACAAAGGTTTGTAGTAAAGATAAATTGCACAAAAGAAATGCAAACCAGATTTTTATAGTGGTTCGGTCATAGTGACCTACATCCACTCCACCGATTCCTCTTCCGTCGAGGCCACCGACATCTACTATTGGTCATTTTTCAATAGGCGAAGACCAACCATCTTTTACAGCTCGATTATCCTTTTACCGGGTTTTGGAGATAACCCTTACACCCCCACTTACTCTTCTCTCAAACTATTCTAACACTTAGAACTTTTAGAGGAGTTTCACACAAGATTGCAGTAGTGTTTTCTTTATTTTTTACTCTCAATGCTTGTGTATGTTTACCAAGGATGAGAGGGGTATTTATAGGCCTCAAGTTGATTCAAACTTGGAGCCTAAAAGCATCCCATCCCAGTTTTCCTAGGTATGGGCGGTACCACCGCCTATGTTGGGCAATACCACCGCTAGTGTCAGTTTGACACTGACACTGCACTGGGCTGTACCACTGCTTGTCACCCTACCATTGGGTGGTACCACCGCCCAGAATTCCTAGGGTGTTGTTCCGCAGGCGGTGCCACCGTCGGCCCTGGCGATGCCACCGTCGGCCAGGCTTTCAACATCCTGGTTGGGCCTTGAATCCGGCCCAAACCAGCCCTACTTTGGGCCCAATTGGCCCTTAACAGAGTTGATGGGATTACCTCCCAATCCCAACTCCAATTATGTGCTAACTATGATTCCTAAGACATATTCTAAGCAAAATAAGTCTGGTTTCTTCCGGTGATCTCCAACGAACTTCCGACGATCTCTCAGCAATGTTCAAGTGGACTCCCGGCAAGCTCCTGGATTTCACGATGATCTTCTTAGCGAGTTCCGATGAGCTTCTTTGGCAAGCTGTAGGACTTCTCGGTCAATTCCGACAGAACTTCCAACGAACATACGAACTTTCGACGAACTCTCGAACTCCCAATGAAATCGCGTTCTTGACTCCGGGTCTTCATTTTGCTTTATGCCTTGCTATTGTAGTTAATCTTGCACACATAAAAATACACTTTGATCTAGACAATTATTACTATGCATGAATCATGTCGTCCGACATGTCATTGGTCCATGGACGCTTCGTCCAATTTTTCGGCGCATCATCCTCTCTTGCGGCCTATTGCCCAATCGGCTAGTTGACCTCCGCAACTCCGATATCCTTGGTGCAATATCCACTCTTATTGGTCCGATGCTCGAATTCACAGCGCGAAGCCTTCTGCCGATACATCGACCGATCCTCCGGCCCGACAGCCAATCTCCTAACATGTTTGCTCCGGCCCAACATGATTCTTCATACTTTAATTGTATCTCCCTGATCAAAGCATCCTACGTCACTCAAAATATAGATCAAATCATAAACACTTATCAATTGGTTTCATTATCAAAATTCGAGATTCAACAATCTCCCCCTTTTTGATGATGACAACTAATTGAGACGGAGTTAACCTTAACTCCCAAAGTTTAAACAAACTCTCTCTATTAATATGCCATATTGATAGAACTTTTGGATTCAAAAATCCAAACAATATGTTATCATAAAACTATGCATAACATCATCATACTTCTCCCCCTTTGTCATCAACAAAAAGGAGAAGTGCATAACATTCAAGTGTTTTAGACATGCAAATTCAAAGCATTATATAAATAAAATCTCAAGTTTTATCATCATGCTATTTGTAAGCTAGCAAATTTAGCAAGTGTTACATCATATTAGAACATGCAAACTAGCAGATTTTATATCATTTAAGAGCGTGCAAGCTAGCAAGTTTTCAAAAACAAATGCAAGATAGCATTCTTGTTGAAGTGTCCAAGCTAGAGATTCTTGCTTTCGTTTGCAATGTGCAAGTTGCAAGTTTTGCTTCATGAGATAGGCAGGATAGCACTTTTGCTTCTCTTGAGATTGTAAGATAGCATTTCTTGTTTTTAAGATGAGTAAACTAAAAAGTTTTGCCTCTTTTTGCGATATGTACGTTTGTAATTTTTGCTTCTCTTTAGATGTGCAAGCAAGCAAGTAAGTAAGTTTTGCATCTTCTTGACTTTTGCAAGCTAGCTATCTCCTCCTTTGTCATTGTCAAAAAGAAGCGAAGAATACAATTGTGTATCTCTTTTTCCCTTTACGACAATTTTCAAAGCATGACAATGGTAAAGTATCAACCTTATTTCAACATGTTTGTGTATCATTATAGTTTCATTTTACAACATGCACAATTTTAAAACTTTACATATCATCCTTACTCTATGCATGATACTAAAAATAAATAAATCATCATATCATGACAAAGGTAAAGTAACAAAGATGAAAAATCAAATCATGAATGTTAAAACAATTTTTCATCATGAATATTTCATCATTGCATGCATCATTATCATAAGTTGAAGTATAACATGCATAATACCAAATCATCATTCATAATTACATCAATATTCTAATTATTATTTCAATCATAAAAAATAAAAGATATTAATATCAAATCATGAATGCCACAAGACATGATTTATTTCATCAAATCTCTTCTCTTTATAAATATCAAAAAGAAACATAGGAGATCAAATGATAAGATCTTGATTCATAGAGAAATCTCATATATCAAATATCGAGAAATCAAGATGATGATTCATATATAAAAAAAATATCACAAGTTATAATCAAGAGAAAAATCATAATTTATCTTCAGATCATTCAACTTGTTAAATCAACAAAGTCATTTTTAAGAGATTCATAAAAACGATATACATAGATTCATCAAGATCAATAAGATAGAGATGTCTTATTTTAAGTTATTGGTTTCATATAAGTTTGCCTTTATCTTTTTACCAAACAAAAATATGCATCATTTTTAAAACTGAAAAAGCCACTTTCATTATGGTAAAAATCGATAATCCATATATCATAAGACTCATCATGCATAATTTCGAAAGATAAACTAATTAAGCATGATCTCAAATCATCATTACATTATTTCATCAAGCATGATTTCACAAGTCATAAAATATTTTATTGCATAGGAGATCATTAAGATAGGAGAAAAAGATTTCAATTCATGCATAAGAAATCTTATGATTCATATAGAAAATCTCCTCTTTAGTAAAATACCAAGATAAAGCTCATTCAAATTCAAATCATCAAATCATCATGATTACTTTTAAGAGATTCAAAAAGACATAAACAACTTTATCAATCTCTTAGTGAAAAACTGATAAGAAAAAGAAATTTTTAAGAAAAATACTTTTCTCTTTTTAGTTGTTTCAATTCATGTGATTTATTTCATAGAAGCATGCCTTTTTCATTTATGCTAAATGAAAACATGCATCAACGTTTAAGACCGAAACAGAACTTTCATTACGGCAAAGATCGATCATCATATATAATTACGAAATATAAATTTATTAAGCATGATCATTATGCATCACTACTTTGGGCATGACATCAAAATATGGTTTCATTAGACATAAGTAATTTTCAATCAAAATCGAAAATCATCAAGATACATGTTATTTCTTCTTAAAAGCATACATAGGATATTTAAATCTAACATTTTATTGTATTTTCATAAAACATGCAATTACCATTATTATTTTCAAAATTACTAGCATGATAAGCATGATTCCAATTTTTTACATTTTCATCACATTATTAAACATGCAATTTTCAAGAAAAATATTTTTTTAAAACTAAATTAAAAATAACTAATGAAAAGCATCATGTAATTTTGAAATAAATTAAAGGAGTTTTGATTACCTCGTTGTCGAAAGCCGTTAAGGCGTAGTTTGTCACCTCGCCTTTGTTGATTTTTTCTTCATCTTCGGAGGAGCTCGATTTATCCCAAAGTGCTTCCCTCTTCTTGCGTTCATAGCAAGTAATTACGTTATTTTTGTTTTTTAATTTTTGTTTCATGAACTTTTTAAATTTTATAGTGAGGAGTTCAAGTTCACCATCACTTGAGCTTATGCTCGAGTGGTCTTTTATTGTTCTAAGTCTGAAATCCTTCCTGTTTTTTGGAAGGTTGTTCTCAAGTTCGTTTTGTTCAACATGTGTCATAAAACTCATTTCATAGGTCATTAAAGACCCAATTAGTTCTTCAATTGGAAAATGGTTCAAATCTTTTGATTCTTGTATTGCTGTTACTTTTGAATCTCAATTCTTATTAAGAGAACGTAAAATTTTACAAGTTCAAAATCCGAAAAACTTCTACAAAGTGCTTTTAAACCATTGACGATATCTGTAAAACGGGTGTACATGTCTCCAATGGTTTCACTTGGTTTCACATGAAATAGTTTAAAATCATGGATCAAAAAGTTGATTTTCAAATCTTTAACTTTGCTAGTGCCTTCATGTGTGATTTCAAGAGTATGCCAAATGCCAAAAGTCATTTCGCAAGTAGAAACCCAATTAAACTCAGTTTTATCTAAGGCGCAAAATAGAGCATTCATAGCTCTAGCATTTAAAGAAAATGTCTTCTTCGACAAATCATTCCAATAGTTCATTGGAAGAGAAGATATTCGAAAACCATTTTTGACAATATTCCATAAATTCAAATCCAAAGAAAGTAAGAAAACTCTCATTCGAGTTTTCTAATATGTGTAGTCCATCCCATTGAACAAGGGAGGACGAATGAGAGAGTTACCCTCTTGAAAGCCGAAAAGAGCCATTTCTCTTGGGTGTTAAACCAAATGAGAAATCATGAGGCTCTGATACCAACTGTTAGGAATGAGTCGGCACTAAGAGGGGGGGTGAATTAGTGCAGCGATAAAATCACGTCGGTTTCATAAAAATTGTTTCATACGATAAAACCGATCTCGGAAAGATAGCTTAGATTGAAAGCGTATAGAAGAGTATAGTGAGTATGAAGGTTTGCAGTAAAGGTAAATTGCAGAAAAGAAATGCAAACTAAATTTTTATAGTGGTTTGGTCGTAGTGACCTACATCCATTCCATCGATTCCTCTTCCGTCGAGGCCACCGACATCCACTATCGGTTTTCCTTCAATAGGCGAAGACCAACCACCTTTTACAGCTCGATTATCCTTTTATCAGGTTTAGGAGATAACCCTTATACCCCCACTTACTCCTCTCATAAACTATTCTAACACTTAGAACTTTGAGAGGAGTTTCACACAAGATTACAGCAGTGTTTTCTTTCTTTTTTACTCTTAATGCTTGTGTATGTTAACCAGGGATGAGAGGGGTATTTATAGGCCTCAAGTTTATTCAAACTTGGAGCCTAAAAACATCCTATCTCGGGTTTCCTGGGTACGGGCGGTACCACCGCTTATGCTGGGTGGTACCACCACTAGTGTCAATCTGACACTAACACTGCACTGGGTGGTACCATCACATGGCACCCTGCCACTTGGTGGTACCACCGCCCAAAATTCCTAGGGTGTTGTTCCCCATGCGATGCCATCATCGGCCAGGCTTTTATTATCGTGGTTGGGCCTTATATCCGGCCCAAACTAGCCCAACTTCGGGCCCAGTTGGCCCCTAACAGAGTTGATGGGATTATCTCCTAATTCCAACTCCAATTATGTGCTAACTACGATTCCTAAGATATATTCTAAGCAAAATAAGTCTGGTTTCTTCTAACGAGCTTTTGACGATCTTCCGGCAAACTTCTGATGATCTCTCGGCAATGTTCCGGCGGACTCCCGGCAAGCTCCTGGACTTCACAACGATCTTCTTGGTGAGTTCCGATGAGCTTCTTTGGCAAGTTTTAGGACTTCTTGATCAATTCCGGCAGAACTTTTGACGAACGTCCGGACTTTTGATGAACTCTCGAACTCCCAATGAAATCGCGTTCTTGACTCTGGGCTTCATTTTGCTTTATGCCTTGCTATCATAGTTAATCTTGCACACATAAAAACACACTCGATCTAGACAATTATTACTAAGCATGAATCATGTTGTCCGGCATGTCATTGGTCCATCGACGCTTCGTCGGATTCTTCGACGCATCATCCTCTCTTGCGGCCTATTGCCTAATTGGCCAGTTGACCTCCGCAACTCCAATATCCTTGGAGCAATATCCACTTTTATTGGCCTGATGCCCAAATTCACGGCTTGAAATCTTCTACCGATACATCAACCGATCCTCCGGCCCGACGTCCAATTTTCTGACATGTTTGCTCTAGCCCAACATGATTCTTCCTGCTTCAATTGTCTCTCCCTGATCGAAGCATCCTACGTCACTCAAAACGCAGATCAAATCATAAACACTTATCAATTGGTTTCATCATCAAAATCTGAGATTCAACACATTTTTCTTTATGCTTTGATTGCCATCATAGTTAATCCTGCACACTTAAAACCTACTTCGATCTAGACAATTATTACAAAGCTTGAATCAAATGTTCTCCGGCATGCCATGGTTCATCGACGCTCCATCCGATTCTTCGGCGCATCATCATCTCTTGCGGCCTATTACCCAATCGGCTAGTTGACCTCCATAACTTCAATTTCCTTGGTGTAATTTTCTCTCTTCTTGGCCCAATGCCCGATCCCATGGCCCGAGGCCTTCTATCGATACATTGACCGATCCTTTGGCTCGATGTCCAATCTTCTGACATGTTTTTCTCTGGCCCAACATGATTCTTCCTACTTTAATTGTCTCTCCCTGATTGAAGCTTCCTGCATCACTCAAAACACTGTCCTACAAGTGAGAAAGAAAAAGAAGAAATATCCATAGTGCCTTACTCATATGCAGTAGGCAGTTTGATATATGCTATGATTTGTACTATGCAAGATATAGCTCATACATTTGGAGTTGTCAGCCGATTTCTCTCCAATGATCCTGATAAGGAACATTGGGCAACAATTAAATAAATATTAAGATATCTAAGAGATACTTCCAGGTTGTGTTTATGTTTTAACAGTAATGAAACTGTGTTAGAGGGGTACACAAATGTAAACATGGTAGGTGATACTGATTCCAAGAAGTCCACATTGGGATTCTTGATGATATTTGTAGGGGGAGCAATCTCTTGGCAATTTAAGTTATAGAATTGTGTTACTCTATCAACCACAGAAGCAAAATACATACTAATTACTGAAGCCTACAAGGAAGCTTTATGGACAAAAAAGTTTTTATAGGAATTAAGCTTGAAACATGAAGGATATACTATTTACTGTGACAGTCAGAATGTCATTCACCTCTCCAAGAATTCAACATACCATTCTAGATCCAAGCATATTGATGTTAGATATCACTAGATTCGTGATGTGCTTGAGATAAAAGAATTGTACTTGAAAAATATGCATACTAATGAGAATGGTTCAGATATGTTGACAAAGTTTTTGCCTAAGGAGAAGCTTGAAGCATGTAGGTAAAAAGCGGGCTTAGTACAGCCCACTATATGAACTGGAGGGGGAGAATGGTTGGGTCCAACCTATATATGGGCTTGGACTGGATAATTGGGTCTTTGAGCCCAAATCAACAATTAAAAAAAAAAGAAAAAAATAATAAAAAATGAAAAAAGAGATGCATGTAGTTGAGGGCAGTGAACAAGAGAGAGTGTGTAGTGAGCGGTGGCGGTGCACAGAGAGAGAAAGAGGAGAGAAAAAATAGGATTTCGAGTCTTCTACTTAACGATCAGTAGCCAAACTTTATCAGTTTTGACCCAAATTATATATTGAGAATCCTTGTAGTAAGCTCTATAATCCTAATAATGCTGATATAAAGTTTATTCTCTTTAAGGTACTTTCCTGCTATACCCACTTTGTGAGACCTAGAATTCTCTTTTGAGGAGATCCATCTTGCTATGATGATATGTTAAAGCCAAGATCTATGTCCTTGATGTTATTATGATCCTCTAGTTATTCTAGAGAAGATTTATAGTAAACCTGTTATCATTATTATTGATAGTGGAAGTTTGAGGTGGACTACAGTCCCGGAGTTTTTCCCGCATTGGGTTTTCCACGTTAAAAGATTTGGTCTCACTGTGTGATTGATTTATTGCTCTACTATTTATATTATTCTGGTTGATATTAGCATTTTGATATCAAGTTGGTATTTTGATGAGAAACCTATTTTGATACACAAAGAGGGAAAGAATTATTCTGCTTTAACAAGTTTTTTCCCAACAATATCTAATAAATATGATAGATCAAGAAAAAATTGTAAAGAATAGGCCAAATAATGAGAGGAAGAAAGAAAGATTTCAGATTTTGCCTTATGGAGATTTCCTTGGGAGGTAGAGAGCTTGATCCAACAAGAATCCCTCTCTTAGGCTTCTAGAGGTTAGAATGAGGGTGAGAGAGATTTAGAGGGTTTTGTGGGAGTTCTAGGGAGAGTACTAAACTTGACTTTAGTGCCCATAGATTCTTGTAGTCTTCTCTAGAATCCAGAGAGAATTCTGGAGTCTCTATAAGAGATGATCTCCTTTGGAATACCATGAAGTCTTACTATTTCATTGACATATAAATCTGCAAGTCTATCAAGCGAATAAGTCATATTAATCGGTAGAAAATGTGCAGATTTTGTTAACCTATCAATGATAACCCAAATAACATCATGCTTTCTAGAGGTTCTGGGTAGTCCTGAAACAAAATCCATGGTAGCACATTCCTATTTCTGCATCAAAACACATCCAAGGCCCTTTCTTGAAGCATCAGTATAAACTACAAATCCCTTACTACCACTTGGAATAGTGAGAACAGAGGCACTAGTCAATCTTCTTTTTAACTCTTGAAAACTTTGCTCATAATCATCACCCCATACAAATTTCACATTCTTTTTAGTGAGTTTGGTGAGAGGTTGGGCGATTCGAGAAAATCCCTCCACAAATCTCCTGTAATAACCTGCCATGCCCAAGAAGCTTCTAACTTCTGTTACATTTGTTGGTACATCCCATTCAACTACAGCTTCTACTTTCTTTGGATCAATAGATATACCCTTCCCTGAAATCACATGGCCTAAGAAAGCAACTTCATTCAACCAAAATTCACATTTGCAAAACTTTGCATACAACTTTTTTTTTTCTCTTAGTATGGACAATACATTTCTCAAGTGTTCCTCATGCTCCTGATTACTCATTGAATACACCAATATGTCATCAATGAATACAATTGTACAGTCATCCAAGAGCGGTTGAAATATCCTATTCATTAGTTCCATAAAAGC
>LVTN01001186.1:27869-44299 GCA_001649415.1 Musa itinerans
GTAAACACTCACACATTCAAGGAACACACCAATTTAAAGTGGTTCGGTCAAATGACCTACATCCACTTACGAAGCCTTCTTCGATGAGGCTCCCAACTTCCACTAGCAAATCACTTTAAAGGTTAAGCCCATTATGGGCTGAACCTATAGGCTATCAGCTCAATAACCTTCCCCTTCAGCCCATAAGGGAGGCTATCCTATGACTCCTCAATGTGAAGTCATGTCGACTAGTTGTCGATATATCTCCTGCCTTTCTTTTGGTAAGGTCTTTGTCAACATGTCGACTCCATTGTCATTTGTGTGAATTTTCTGAAGTTGCAACTACTTCTCTTAAGTACATTTTGAATTCAGTGGTATCTTACATCTATATGCTTTGACTTGGAATGAAAAGTTGGGTTCTTACACAAATGAATGACACTCTGACTATCACAGTGCACCTCATAATTTTTCTATTTCAACCCTAATTCTTGTAAGAATTCTTTCATCTATAATATTTCTTTGTATACCTCTGTAGCAGCAATATATTCTGCATCTGTGGTGGAGAGAGCAATATACCTTTGCAATTTGGATTGTCATGACACAGCTCCCCCTGTAAAAGTAAGTACAAAACCTGATGTGGATTTCCTTGTATCTATATCTTTTACCATATATGCATATGTGTAACCTGTACACTTAAGCTATTGAAAACAAGACTTGCTAAAGACTTTGCTAAGGCTTTATCAATTTCTAACTTCTCAAAAGGTTGTCTTCTCTACTGAGAATTGAGGGGTATTTATAAACCCCAAGAGGATTTAAATTTGGGCTCCAAATTTTGAATTCTCTTGGGTTCCCGGAGCTAGCGGTGCCACCACTTGTCGGTGGCAGTGCCACCACCTGTCAATGTCATATTGACCATTTACTGGCGGTGCCACCGCCTGTCAATTTTCATATTAACAGTGTTCTGGCGGTGCCACTGCCGGAACTCTCGGGTTCTGGGCGGTGCCACCGCCCGACCTTCCGGGTGCTGGGGGGTGCCACCACCCAATCCAATAGTACCACCGCCCGACCTCTCGGGTGTTGGGCAGTGCCACCGCCCAATCCGACGGTACCACTGCCCGACCTTACGGGTCATTGGCTGGGCTACAAATTTGGCCCAAACTAGTTCATATTCGGGCCCAATTGGCCCCTAACCAGGTTATAGGATTAACTCTTAATCCTAACCCTAATTACATGCAAACTATGAAATTAAGACATAGTCCTAAGCAGGTTTTTCTTTTAACCGGAAACGTCAAGTTTCCTTTCGGCGAGCTTCCGACGAACTTCCGATACCCTCGGATTTCTTCCGGCGGACTCCCAGCAAGCTCCCGGTCTTGTGGTGAGTTCAGCGAGTAGCTGAACCTTCTCGGTGATCTCCGCGAACCTCCAACGATCTCTCTAGCGAACTTCCGAAACCTTCGGCGTGTCCTCGATTTCCTCTCGGTTGGTTCCGGCAGCATCTCTGATGAATCTTTGGACTCTCGGCGGACTCTCGAACACCTATCGAACTTGACTCCGGTAGACTTGCTTTATGTCTTCAAGCTATCGTAGTTAATCCTGCACTCTTAACTCAATAATATGGATTAGATCAATTAACCCATCAATTGATTTCATCATCAAAATCTGAGATTCAACATTGTTAACTCCTTGTATTAAGTGTGAAGAGTTAGATTCACTTAAGAAGGAAAATGTATTATTACAACATAATATGATCAAGAGCGGCACTAAGAGGGGGGGTGAATTAGTATAGCAGAAAAATTACGTCAATTTGAAAATCTTCGTACGATAAAATTTGATTCCGACGAAAATCATTTTTCTTAAATGAGTAGAGAAGAGGGGATTGGATAGTTTGTAATGAAGTAAAGTTTAATGCAGTAAAGAGATTAAGCAGTAAGGAATTAACACAACAAAATTTATAGTGGTTCGGTCGTTATGACCTACATCCACTTCTGATTCCTCCTCCGTCGAGGTCACTGGCATCCACTAATGGTCTTCCTTTAATAGGCGAAGACCAATCACCTCTTTACAGCACTTTCTCCTTTTCACGAGTTTAGGAGATAACCCTTACAAGCCTCACACCTCTTCTTGGATGATTACAAAGCTAAATAGAGGGAGGAGGAGGACTCTTCTCACTTTTACAACACTTTTAACACCCCAACACTTAGAGTTTTTTTCACACTTTGATTGCACTTTTGTTATCCTTTCATGCAGAAAAGGGTGGGGTATTTATAGGCCATAATGGCTTCAAAATTAGAGCCAATATGTTTCTCCTCCCGGCTTTTCAGGGTACTGGTGGTACCACCGCTAGTATTGGGCGATACCACCACTTGACACTGACACTAGGTGATACCACCGCCTAGTCTGGTGATACCACCGTCTGACAGAGTCTCGGATACTGAGTTTTGGTAGTACCATCGCCTGATAGGGCGGTACCACTGCTTGGTAGGTAATAACTGCCAACGGTACCACCGCCCAGATCACTTGGGAGATCGTTCCCTAGGCGGTTCCACCGCTCCAGTCTGGCGGTGCCACCACCAAACAAGGTCTAGTAAACTGGTTGGGCCTTGAATCCAGCCCAAACCAGTCCAATATGGGCCCAGTTGGCCCCTAACTAAGTTAGTAGGATTATCTTCCAAACCTAACCCCAAATGTGTGCTAACTACGATTCTTATGGCATACACTAAGCAAATTAAGTCTGGTAAGAAAGGTTTCTTCCAGCGAGCTTCCGGCGAACTTCCAATGATCTCTCGGTAATATTCTAATGGACTCCTAGTAAGCTCCTAGACTTCACGACAATCTCCTTGGCAAGTTCCAACAAGCTTCTTTGGCAAGCTCTTGGACTTCTTGGTCAAATCCAACAGAACTTTCGATGAATGTTCGTACTTCCGATGAACTCTCGAACTCCCAACGAAATCTCGATCTTGACTCCAGCACTTTGTTTTGCTTTATGCCTTGATTGCTATTGTATTAATCCTACGCACTTTTCTCAACATATATATTTGATCAAATAATTTACCAATTGATTTCATCATCGAAATCCGAGATTCAACAATCTCCCCCTTTTTATGATGACAATTAATTGATGACGGAGTTAACCTTAACTCCCCTATCTATATGCCATACTTGAGAAAAGACACTCTTGAATTCAAGGCTTTTGAATTCAAGCATCAAACTGATAAGTTATATGCATTTAAACTTATCAATATACACATCATGATACCAATCATGATTTACCATCCCAAAATACGATACCACGTATTTATCACAATACAAATGATGTCAAGGCATGACATCCATTTTTAAGTCCAATGATGATAGACAATCATCAATCATTATTTTCAAGTATAATATAAATTTCAAATATAAAATTTAGCAAGAGTCAAATTTCAAAGGTGATAATTCATTAATCTGAGGCATGATGTCAATTGTAAGTAAGAAATTAAGTTTATGATACCTTATCATAATGATAGACATTTATCAAGCATTCATAAAACATTTCAAGTATCTACGATACATACCACATTACGATAGAAATCAATCATACATTTTGATATTTTTTAAGTATTTACGATGTATTTGACAAAACTAGTTATGTTTCAAGCATTTGCAATACATTCAAGCATTTATGATATGATTCGTTTTTCACATTGTTATTAATTTGCCACATATCTCCCCCTTTGTCATCAACAAAAATAAAATTATTCAATAAGGCAAGTGTTTAAAAAGAACTATTCAAGTAAGTTCAACATCAATTTATCCAAGTTAGCAAAAATGAGAAGTTAAGCAAAAACTTTGCATGATAACTACTTTTGGATAAGCTAACATTTTTACTTTGGATGTGCAAAAGCTTTTTGGTTCTTCTTGAGATGTGCAAGTTTATTTCTTCCTTTGTCATAAAAATAAGAAGAAGAGGAAGAAGAGTAAGGAAGGAATTCATTAAGAACCAAATTCATGAAAGGATTTGAACCAAGTCAAATGAAAATAAATGAGTTTCATTGAATCAAGCTTCTAGCTCAACAAGGAGAAGGGATTCATGAAAAGGATCAAGATATCCATATGAAATCAAATCCCCATTATTGCAAGTGATCATCACATACTAAAAATTCATAAAATTCTTCTTTCATGAGAAGAGTAAGGAAGAAGAATTCATGGGAAAGGTGTTGAATCTCGGATTTTGATGATGAAACCAATTGATAGTATTTATGATTTGATCTGTGTTTTAAGTGACGTAGGAAGCTTTGATCAGGAAGAGATAATTAAAGTAAGAAGAATCATGTTGGGCCGGTGAAAAACATGTCAGAAGATTGGACATCGAACCGAAGGATCGGTTGATGTATCAACAGAAGGCTTCAGGCCATGGATTTGGGCATCGTGCCAAGAAGAGCAGAAATTATGCTAAAGAAATCGGAGTTGCGAAGGTCAACTGGCCGATTGGGCAATAGGCCGCAAGAGAGGACGATGCATCGAAGAATCGGACGAAGCGTCGATGGACCAATGACATGTCGGACAACATGATTCATACTTAGTATTAATTATCTAGATCAAAGTAGATTTTATATGTGCAGAATTAACTATGATAGCAAGGCATAAAGCAAAATGAAGTTTAGGAGTCAAGAATGCGATTTCGTTGGGAGTCCAGGAGTTCATCGGAAGTCCAGACGTTCGTCGAAAGTTCTCCCAGAACTGACCGAGAAGTCCAAGAGCTTCCCAAAGAAGCTCGTCAAAACTCACCAAGAAGATCGTTGTGAAGTATAGGAGCTTGCCGGGAGTCCGCTGGAACATTGCTAAGAGATCGTCGGAAGTTCACCGGAAGCTTGCCAGAAGAAACCTAGACTTAAGGACTTGTTTAGCTTAGTAAATGTCTTAAATTTTATAGTTAGCACATAATTGGGATTGGAATTGGGCCAACACAATTAGGGGCTAGTTGGGCCCATGTATGGACTATGTTGGGCCAAATGAAAGGCCCAAATAGTGACCCAAGAGGTGGCACTATCGTGGCACAGTCTCCGAGACTATGTTAGGCGGTGGTACCGTCGGTCTGGGTGGTGGTACCGCCCAGACACAGTCTCCGAGAGACTGTCAGGTGGTGGTACCACCAGTCTGGGTGGTGTTACTGCCCAGTATGGGGTGTCAGGTGGTTGTACCGCCCAGTGCAGTGTTGGTGTCAGACTGACACTGGCAGTTGTACCGCCCAACATAGGTGGTGGTACCACCCGTACCCAAGAAACCCGAGATGAGATATTTTTAGGCTCCAAGTTTGAATCAACTTGAAACCTATAAATACCCCTCTCATCCCTGGTTAACACACATAAGCATAGAGAACTTAAAAGTGGGAAAACGCTGTTGCAATCACTTAAGAGATCCCCTCCTCTAGTCTAAGTTTAGAATTCTGTTTAGGAGGACTGAGTGCTTGTAAAGGTTGTCTCCTAAACATGTGAAAAGGAGAAGAGGGGTGTAAAAGGGTAGTTGGTCTTTGCCCATTGAAAGAAGACCAATAGTGGATGTCGGTGGCCTCGACGGAAGAGGAATCGGTGGAGTGGATGTAGGTCATGACGATCGAATTACTATAAAAATCTGGTTTGCATTTCTTTTGAGCAATTTGCTTTAACTGCAAACCACTTTACTTGCTTACTACTTTTAATATGTTTACAAACACGCTTTCAAGTCAAGCCTATTTTCGAGATCAATTTTAATCGTATGAAAAAGATTTTGAGAACCGATGTTATTTTACCACTGCACTAATTCACCCCCCCCTTAGTACCAACTCATTACAAACAGTTGG
This sequence comes from Musa itinerans, assembly GCA_001649415.1. Taxonomy (NCBI): domain Eukaryota; kingdom Viridiplantae; phylum Streptophyta; class Magnoliopsida; order Zingiberales; family Musaceae; genus Musa; species Musa itinerans. The sequence goes on from LVTN01001186.1 coordinate 33,667, forward strand.
CATCAAAGCCTCATTATTTCTCATTTGGTTTAACACCCAAGAGAAATGGCTCTTTTCGGCTTTCAAGAGGGTCACTCTCTCATTTGTCCTCCCTTATTCAATGGGACAGATTACAAATATTGGAAAACTTGAATGTGAGGTTTCTTGCTTTCCTTGGATTTAAATTTATGGAATATTGTTGAAGGTTTTCGAATGTCTTCTCTTTCAATGAACCATTGGAATGATTTGGAGAAGAAGAATTTTTCTTTAAATGCTAGAGCTATGAATGCTCTGTTTTGCGCCTTAGATAAAAATAAATTTAATCGGGTCTCTACTTGCGAAATGACTTTCGATATTTGGCACACCCTTGAAATCACACACGAAGGCACAAATAGAGTAAAAGAGTTTAGAGTTAATCTTTTGATGCATGATTTTGAATTGTTTCATATAAAACCAGCAAAACTATTGGAGACATGTACACCCGTTTTACAGATGTCATCAATGGTTTAAAAGCACTTGGTAAAAGCTTTTCGGATTTTGAACTTGTAAACAAAATTTTACGTTCTCTTCATAAGAACTAAGATTTAAAAGTAATTACCATACAAGAGGCAAAAGACTTAAACAAGTTTCCACTCAAAGAACTTATCAGGTCTTTAATGACCTATGAAATGAGTGGTATGGTACAAAACAAACTTAGAACAATTGAACTCCTCACTATGAAATTTAAAATGTCCATGAAACAAGAATTAAAAAATAAAAATAAACTTAAAAAGAACACAACTACTTGCTATGCATGCAAGAAGAAGCTGCCAAAAGACGAATTGAGCACATCCGAAGATGGGGAGCAAACTAACAAGGACAAGGTGGTGAACTGCGCTTTGATGGCTTTCATCAACAAGGTAAGCGACTCAATCGAATCTCTTTTTCCTTACCATGAAATTACTTACTACTTTTCATGATTAGTTTATAAATAAATAAAAAAAATTAAATAAATAAATAAAAGGGGATTATGCTTTTCTTTTTCTAGTAATTTTGAAAATAATCATGAAAATTGTATGTGTTATGATAAAGGAACAAAATGTTAGACTTAAATCATGCTAGAAGTTTTAATGATGTAATAAAGTAATAATGTGTATCTTGATGATTTTCGTATTCCTTTTGATTGAAAATACTTTATGAAATCATGCTTAATGAGTTTATCTTTCGAAATTATGCATGATGATTCTTACGATTTATGGATTATCGATTTTTACCATAATGAAAGTGGCTTTTTCGATTTTAAAAATGATGCATGTTTTGATTTGGCATAAATGAAAAAGGCATGCTTATATGAAATAGTGTAAGTATCATGCTTGATGATTGCATATTTAATGATGCATAATGATGTAATGAAAATGATACCATGATTAACGATTTTATGCATGAGATTTTAAAGGTATACATGATGATTCCTATAATTTATTGATCTTGATGATTTTTATGATAAATCTTTCACTTTCATTTTACACAATGATATATGTTTTGATTTGGCATAAAAAAAGACTTGGGCTAAGAAATCAAATCACTTAAATTGAAACAACTACAAAGAGGAAAACATTTTTCTTAAAAATTCTTTTTCTCTATCTTATTGATTTTGATGAATCTATTTGATCAATTTTATGAATCTTAAAAGTGACTTTGGTGATTTTACAAGTTGAATGAGTTGAAGATAAATGATGATTTTTCTCTTGATTATAACTTGTGATATTTTTTTTGAATCATCATCTTGGTTTTGAACTCCTATGTTTCTTCTTACTATTTATCTAAAAAGGAGATATTAATGAATCTATCTGTCCTTTTTTTAGAATCTCTTGAAAATGATTTTGATTTGACGATTTGAATTTGAATGAGTTTTATTCAAATCATAATCTTGATCTCTTGGAATTACTTGAGATTTTTTTTGAATCAAGATCTCTTCTTTGTACTCCTACGATTTTTTCTTGGTATTTTATTTAAAGAAGAGATTTACTATATGAATCATGTCTTTTGGTATTCAAGTGGTCTTATCTTTCATGACATGATTTCTTTGTATTTATGGCTTGTATGCTTTAAAATGATTGAAATATTTTATACCATTATGTTATTCTCTTTTTCTTTCTTGTTTACAATAATAAAATGGGGAGAAGTTTTGATCATGCATGGTAGGATGTAATTTGATAAAATTGGTACCATCATGATATGAAATATTTATGATTTGAAATGATGCATGTAATACTTATGATTTTATTATAATGATGTACATGATGTATTGCATATGATGTGAATTGCATTGACTTGAATTCAATTTAAATTCAATGTTTATCTCAATTATGACATATTAAAATAAGAATGACACTTTATTTTTGTCATAATTTGAAAATTGATAAATTACACAATTGTTTTGTTATTCCCCTCTTTTTGCCAATATGACAAAGGGGGAGAAAGAATTTCTAGCGTGCATATAATGAAAAGAGGCAAACTTGCTAGCTTGCTAATCTCAAAAGAGAAGCAAGAAGTGCTATCTTGCAAATCTCAAGAGAAGCAATGTTTACTAAGTTACACATTTCAAGAAGAGGCAAAATAGTCTATCTTGCACATATCAAAAGATGTAAAATTTTGCTAACTTTTATGTGTAAAATTTGATAGCTTGTATACTATAAAATGATATAAATTTGCTAGCTTACATGTTCTAATATGATGTAGAACTTGTTATCTTGAACATCACCAAAAATTGCTAGCTTGCCTATCTTAAGAAGCAAAAATGCAAACTTGCAAAATTTGCAATCTTGCATATCTTTAAAATTATTGATGATTTGGTGATTATGCATGTTGTAAGGTGATGAACAAAATTGCTAGCTTGCATAATGATAAAATCGGAAATTATGTTTATTATGCAATGATTTGAACTTGTATGTCTAAAACACTTGAAATGTGCAATTCTCTTTTTTATTGATGACAAAGGGGGAGAAGTATGATGATGTTATGCATAGTTTTATGATAACATGTTGCTTGGATTTTTGAATCCAAGAGTTCTATCAAATATGTCATATTGATAGGGGGAGTTAAGGTTAACTCCATCATCAATTGGTTGTCATCATCAAAAAGGGGGAGATTATTGAATCTCAAATTTTGATGATAAAACCAATTGATAGTATTTATAATTTAATCTGTGTTTTGAGTGACGTAGGAAGCTTCGATCAGGAAGAGACAATTGAAGTAGGAAGAATCATATTGGGCCGGTGAAAAACATGTCAGAAGATTGGACGTCGAGCCAAAGGATCAGTCGACGTATCGACAAAAGGCTTCGGGCCATGGATTCGGGCATCGGGCCAAGAAGAGTGAAAATTGTGCCAAGAAAATCAGAGTTACAGAGGTCAACTGGCCGATTGGGCAATAGGCCGCAAGAGAGGACGAAGCGCAAAAGAATCGGACGAAGTATCGATGGACCAATGATATGCCGGATAACATGATTCATGCTTAGTATTAATTTTCTAGATCAAAGTACATTTTATGTGTGCAGGATTAACTACGATAGCAAGGCATAAAGCAAAATGAAATCCAGGAGTCAAGAACATGATTTTGTTGGGAGTCCGAGAGTTCATCGAAAGTCCAGATATTTGTCGGAAGGTCTACTGGAACTGATTGAGAAGTCCAGGAGCTTGCCAAACAAGCTCGTCGGAACTCACCAAGAAGATCATTGTGAAGTCCAGGAGCTTGCTAGGAGTCCGCTGGAACATTGCCGAGAGATCGTCGGAAGTTCGTCGGAAGATCGCTGGAAGCTCGCTAGAAGAAACCTATACTTAAGGACTTGTTTAGCTTAGTAAATGTCTTAAATTTTGTAGTTAGCACATAATTGGGATTGGAATTGGGCTAACCCAATTAGGGGCTAGTTGGGCCAATTTATGGACTATGTTGGGCCAAGTGAAAGGCCCAAATAGTGACCCAAGAGGTGGTACCGTCGTGGCATAGTCTCCAAGACTATGACAGGCGATGGTACCGCCCAGACACAGTCTCCGAGAGACTATCAGGTAGTGGTACCGCCAGTCTAGGCAGTGGTACCACCCAGTACAGGGTGTCAAGTGGTGGTACCGTCGAGTGCAGTGTTAGTGTTAGATTGACACTAGTGGTGGTACTGCACAACATAGGCGGTGGTACCGCCCGTACCCAAGAAACCCGGGATAAGATATCTTTAGGCTCTAAGTTTGAATCAACTTAAAGCCTATAAATACCCCTCTCATCTCTAGTTAACACACACAAACACAAAGAGCTTAAAAGTGGGAAAATGTTGTTGTAATCACTTGAGATATCCCCTCCTCTAGTCTAAGTTTAGAATTCTATTTAGGAGGAGTGAGTGCTCGTAAAGGTTATCTCCTAGACTTGTGAAAAGGAGAAGAGGGGTGTAAAAGGATAGTTGGTCTTCACCCATTGAAGGAAGACCGATAATGAATGCCGGTGGCCTCGTCGGAAGAGGAATCAGTGGAGTGGATGTAGGTCACGACGACTGAACCACTATAAAAACCTAGTTTGCATTTCTTTTAAGCAATTTACTTTAACTGTAAACCACTTTACTTGCTTACTGCTTTCAATACGTTTACGAACAAAATGAGCATCATATGAAGGATAAAAAAAAATTCATAAATAAAACTTCATAAATCAAATCTGTTTCTCATTAAAAATTCGCAAGAGTGAAATCTATGAGAGATGTATTTGTCAATGAATTCCATGAGTGAAGGGACTAAGTGTATCAAAAATCATTAAGTGATGGAGCCAGGGTATGAAATAAATTTGATACAAAGTAAATTGATATTTCGGATTTCATGAAAGCTTTAAAAAATCGAGAAAGTCCAGAAAAGATATACAACAAACTCATGCATTCGGACAATTTAACATCCCTAACTCTCTTCTAATAAATTCAAATTATTCTTCATTTAAAGGTTTTGTAAAGAAATTGGCTAATTGATGTTTCGTATCAATAAACTCTAAAGATATGTCATGGTTACTAACTTGATCTCTTATGAAATGATGCATAATGTCAATATGTTTAGTCCTAGAGTATTGAATAGGATTTTATGTTAAACATATTGCACTTGTGCTATCATATTTTATAGGAATATTCTTAAGGTGAATCTTATAATCTTCGAATGTATTTTTCATCTATACAACTTGTGCACAACATGCACCAATTGCTATATACTCCGCTTTGGTTGTAGATAATACAACTGAGTTTTGTTTCTTAGAAGACTAAGAAACAAGTGCATAACCTAAGAATTGACATGTTCTGGATGTATTTTTTCTATCTTCTCTACATCCAACAAAATTCGCATCAACATGAGCAATTAATTCAAAGTTTTCAGATTTTGGATATCATAATCCTAAATTAGGGGTTCCTTTTAGATATTTAAGAATTCTTTTAACTGCTTTAAGATGAGATAGCTTAGGATTAGATTGAAATATAGCACAAAGTCCTATACTAAACATAATGTCCGGTCTAGTTATGGTGAGGTATAGTAAACTACCTATCATACCCCTATAAGTTTTTTGATCAAAGCTTTCTCCACTTTTGTCCATGTCTAACTTAGTGGAGGTACTCATAGGAGTATTGATAGCTTTTGAACCATCCATATTAAACCATTTTAGCAATTATAATGCATATTTGGTTTGACTAAGAAAAATACCATCACTACGTTGTTTGATTTGTAAGCCTAAAAAAAAAGTTAGTTCACCCATTAAACTCATCTCAAACTCTTGACTCATACTCTTAGCAAACAATTCGCATAAGGATTCATTTATAAAACCAAAAATAATATCATCAATATAAATTTGAATAACAAGAAAATCATTTCAAAATTTTTAATAAACAATGTAGTATCGACCTTACCGTTAGAGAAATTTTTTTGGATAAGAAAGGAGCTAAGTCTTTCATACCAATCTCTCGGGGCTTATTTTAATCCATAAAGAGCTTTAGTTAACTTAAACACATGATTAAGAAAAAAAGAGTTCTTAAATCCGGGTGGTTGTTCAACATACACTTCTTTAGAAATAAAGTTATTTAAAAAAGTACTTTTAATATCCATTTGAAATAACTTAAAATTTTTACTACAAGCATAGGCAAGGAGCATCTTTATGACTTCTAATCTTACCACAAGAGCGAAGGTTTTTTCATAATTGATACATTCTTCTTGGTTGAAACCCTTAGCTACTAATCTAGACTTGTTTCTAACCACAATACCAAATTCATCTTGCTTATTTCTAAAGACCCATTTAGTACTAATAACTAAATGGTTATTTAGCCTTAGAACAAGCTTTCATACCTTATTTCTCTCAAATTTGTTCAACTCTTCTTGTATTGCGATAACTTATGAATTATCTTTCAATGCTTCGTTAATATATTTTGGTTCAATTTGAGAAAGAAAAACAACGTTGGCACAAAAAAATTTAAGAGAAGAACGAGTTTAAACCCCTTTTGATATGTCTCATTTGATTAGCTCCTTAGGATGAGCATTTACATACTTCCATTCCTTGGGTAAGGATGTTTCGAAAGAAGATATATCCAAGTTGCTAGTTGGAGGAGAGGGTTCATTTAAATTCAAAGCATCAAAATTAAAATCATCATCAAACTTATTTTTCCTAAATTCAGATACTTCATTAAAGACAACATGAATAGACTCTTCTATGACCAAGGTTCTCTTTTTAAAGACACAAAATACTTTTGAAATAGAAGAATAAGAAAAAAAAATGCCTTCATCAGATTTTGCATCAAACTTTCCTAAAGCATATTTTTCATTCAAGATAAAACATTTACAATTAAAAACTTTAAAGTACAAAATATTGTATTTTTTGTCATTCCATAATTCATAAGGAGTTTTGGAAAGTAATGATCTTACTAGAATCATATTCATGACATAGTATGTTGTATTAACAACTTCGGCCCAAAAATATTTGGGCAGGTTATGTTTGTTCAACATGGTTCTTATCATTTCTTGTAAATTTCTATTTTTTCTTTCTACTACTCCATTTTGTTGAGGATTTCTTGGAATAGAAAAATTATGGTTGTATCTATTAGATTCACAAAAATTTTAAAAATCATAGTTTTGAAATTCGCTACCATGATCACTCTGAATTGATAAAATCATAAAGCCTTTTTCATTTTGAACAAGTTTACAAAACTTAGAAAAATACCTAAAATAATCACTTTTGTGTGCCAAGAAGTATGTCCAAGTGTATCTACTATAATCGTCCACAATTACAAAGGCGTATTTGCTACCTTTTGTGGAATCTCAGATTTTGATGATGAAACCAACTGATAGAGTTTACGATTTGATATGTGTTTTGAGTGACACAGGAAGCTTCAATTAGGGAGAGACAATTAAAGCAAGAAGAATCATATTGGGCTAGAGAAAAACATGTTAGAAGATTGGACGTCGAGCTGAAGGATCAGTCAACATATCGACAGAAGGCTGCGGGCTATGAGTTCGGGCATCTGGCCAAGAAGAGCGGATATTACACCAAGAAAATCAAAGTTGTGGAGGTCAACTGGCCGATTGGGTAATAGACCGTAAGAGAGGACGATGCGCCGAAGAATCGGATGAAGTGTCGATGAACCAATGACATACCGGACAACATTTGATTAGCTTAGTAATAAATGTCTAGATTAAAGTGGGTTTTAAGTGTGCAGGATTAACTGCAATAGCAAAGCATAAAGCAAAACCCGGAGTCAAGAACGCGATTTCATTGGGAGTTCGAGAGTTCATCGGAAGTCTGGACGTTCATCGAAAGTTCTGTCAGAACTAACCAAGAAGTCCAAGAGCTTGCCAAAGAAGCTCATTGGAACTCACCAAGAAGACCATCATGAAGTCTAGGAGCTTGTTAGGAGTCCGTTGGAACATTGCCGAGAGATCATTAGAAGTTTGTCGGAAGATTGCTGGAAACTTACTAGAAGAAACATAGACTTACGGACTTGTTTAGCTTAGTAAATGTCTTAAATTTCATAGTTAGCACATAATTAGGATTGGAATTCGTCCAACCCAATTAGGGGCCAATTGGGCCCATGTATGGACTGTGTTGGGCCAAATGAAAGGCCCAAATAATGACCCAACAAATGACATCGTTGTGGCACAGTCTCCGAGACAATGTCAGGCGGTGGTACCACCCAAATAATCTCCAAGAGGCTATCAGGCAGTGGCACTGCCTAGTGTCAGGGTATCAAGCGGTGGTATCGCCAGAATGGGCGGTGGTACCGCCCGTACCCGGGAGACCCAAGATGAGACATTTTTAGGCTCCAAGTTTGAATCAACATGAGGCTTATAAATACCCCTCTCATCCCTGGTTAACATACACACAACTGAGAGCAAAAAAGGATAGAAAACTCTGTTATAATTGTGTGTGAAACTCCTCTCAAAGATCTAAGTGTTAGTATAGTTTGGGAGAGGAGAAAGGGGGGGTTGTAAAGGTTCTCTCCTGAACCTGTCAAAAGTAGAATAGAGTTGTAAGAAGGAGGTTGGTCTTTGCCTATTGAAGGAAGACCGATAGTGGATGCCGGTGGCCTCGACGAAAGAGGAATCGGTGGAGTGGATGTTGGTCACGACGACCGAACCACTATAAAATCTGGTTTGCATTTCCTACATGCTATTTCCTTATATTGCAAACTGAATTGTTGCATTCACTATGCTTCCGTACGCTTTCAAGTTAAATACATTTTCGAGATCAGTTTTTATCGCAAGATGATTTTTAAACTAGTAATTTTACTGCTATACTAATTCACCCCCCCTCTTAGTGTCGACTCGTTCCTAATAGTTGGTATCAGAGCCTCATTATGTCTCATTTGATTTAACACCCAAGAGAAATGGCTCTTTTCAGCTTTCAAGGACTTTCTCTTATTCGTCCTCCCACGTTCAATGGGACGGACTACACATATTAGAAAACTCAAATGAGAGTTTTCTTGCTTTCATTGAATCTCGATTTATGGAATATAGTCGAATTTGGTTTTCAAAGATCTTCTCTTCTAATGAACCATTAGATTGATTTGGAGAAGAAGACTTTTTCTCTAAATACAAAGGTTATGAATGCCCTATTTTGTGCCTTAGACAAAAATGAATTCAAACAGGTTTCTACTTACGAAACGACTTTCGATATTTGGTACACCCTTGAAATCACACACGAAGGCACAAATAGAGTAAAATAGTCTAGAATAAACTTTTTGATGCATGATTTTGAATTATTTCATATGAAACCAAGTGAAACCATTGGAGACATATACACCCGTTTTACGGATGTCGTCAATGGTTTAAAAGCACTTGGTAAAAATTTTTCGGATTTTGAACTTGTAAACAAAATTTTACGTTCTCTTAATAAGAATTGGGATTCAAAAGTAACTGCAATACAAGAGACAAAAGATCTTAATAATTTTTCACTTGAAGAACTTTTTGGTTCATTGATGACATATGAAATAGCGCACAATGCACAAAACGAACATGAGAATAATCTTCCAAAGAACAGGAAGGATTTAGGACTTAGAACAATTGAAGACCACTCGAGCAAAAGCTCAAGTGATGGTGAACTTGAACTCCTCACTATGAAATTTAAAAAATTTATGAAACAAGAATTAAAGAACAAAAATAAACTTAAAAAGAGCGCAACTACTTGCTATGAACGCAAGAAAAATGAATCACTTTGGGACGAAACGAGTTCATCCGAAGACGAGAAGAAAATTAACAAAGGCAATGTGGCAAACTACACCTTAATGGCTTTACGACAAGGTAATCAAAATCCCTTTAGTTTACTTTGAAATTACTTGATATTTTTTATGAGTTGTTTTTAATTTAGTTTAATAAAATTATATATATATTTTTTAATTGCATGTTTAAAGATGTAATAAAAATAAAAATTTTAGGAATCATGCTTATCCTTCTAGTAATTTTTGAAAATGATCATAAAAATTACATGCTTTATGATAAAGGAACAAAATGTTAGACTTAAATCTAATGCTTAAGATAAATCCTATGTATGTTTTTAAGAAGCATTAATGTGTATCTTAATGATTTCCGTATTGCTTTTCGATTTCATTTAAAAATGTTTTATGATTTATGAAATCATGTTTAATGAAAATGTTAAGAGGTTTGATATCATGCTTAATGTGAAATTGTGCATGTTATACCTTAAAAAAACTTGAACTATGTTTTGGTATCATGCCCAAAGTAATGATGCATAATGATCATGCTTAATAAGTTTATATTTTAAAATTATGCATGATAATTTTTGTGATTCAAGGCTTATTAATCTTTGTCACAATGAAAGTTGCCTTTTCGGTTATAAACAAAATGGATGGTTTTTATAATGAAATTTATTTTTCGATCCTAAACGTTGATGCATGTTTTTATTTGGCATAAAAAGATAAAGACATACTTGTATGAAACCAACAACTTAAAATGAAACATCTCTATCTTATTGATTTTGATGAATCTATTTGTATCATTTTTATGAATCTCTTAAAAGTAACTTGGTTGATTTGACAAGTTGAATGATTTGAAGATAAATGATGATTTTTCTTTTGATTATAACTTGTGATATTTTTTATATGAATCATCATCTTGATTTCTCGATATTTGATACATGAGATTTTTCTATGAATCAAGATCTT
>LVTN01001186.1:47936-77907 GCA_001649415.1 Musa itinerans
ATCAAGGTACCATCTCTTGCTCCTAGCTTATGATGATAAATATTTCTACAAAAAAGGGTGATTTTTACGTAACCATTTAACCTTGGGTACCTCAAAAATTGATCTACTCAATTTATCATTTTACATAGAGTTCTTTATGGTTCCTTTAGGAACCCAAATCAATTTGTGTAGACTATATCTCTTAAGTGTATTTATAAGCAACATGTCCAAGTTTGCAACAAAAGTTGCATTTGGTGCGGGGTGATACATGCAAGGTAGAGCCTTTAACAAAGGTGATTGAATTTTGGTGAGAGCTTGCTATCATGTTCAAGGACTTGCTACCAACCTTAAACTCTTCTGAAGTTTCTTTGAGTAGCAAGTTTTCCTTCTCAAGTGCCTCTAAGTATTCACACTTAGTGCATGGAGGCAAAGAAGGATTATCAAGCTTAAATTTTTTAAAATTAATATTTAAAAGGGCATGCTCCTTTTTCAAAAAATTATTCTTTTTACTCATTATTCTACATTTATCAAACAATTCATGAAAAGCACTTAAAAGCTCATTGAAAGATAAATTTGCATCTAATGAACTACTTACCTCATCTTCGATAGCCATTAATACGTAGTTGGTGATCTCCTTGTTGCTTTGTTCTTCGCCTTCGGAATCGCTATAGTCATCCCATGTTGCTTTAAGTGTCTTCTTCTTCTTTAGTTGTTTCTTCTTCACTTGGGGACATTCACTTTTGAAATGTCCCAGCTTCTTGCATTCATAGCATATGACTTGTTCTTTCTTGGGTTCAACTTTATTTTTAGTGTCAATTTTAGATTTATTTCTTTTTATAACTTTTTTGAACTTTCTTGTTAAGAGTGGCAAGTCATCATCATAGTCCTCATTACTTGAATTTTCTTTCAAGTGGTCTTCATGAGTTCTTAGTGTCATATCCTTCTTGTTCTTTGGAAGGTTGTTCTCAAGCTCTTCATGAGCATTGCAAGTCATCTCATAGGTCATTAATGACCCGATAAGTTCTTCGAGAGAAAATCAAATCCTTGGCCTCTTGAATGACCATTACTTTAGGGTCCCAACTTTTTGGAAGGGATCTCAATATTTTATTAACAAGTTCAAAGTTCAAAAAATAATGATGACATTTGTAAAACAGGTGTACATGTCAACAATAGTTTCACTTGGCTTCATCCGAAACAATTCATAAGTATGAACTAAAAGATTTATCTTGGACTATTTTACTCTATTAGTGCCTTCGTGAGTGATTTTGAGTATGTGTCAAATATCAAAAGTCGTTTCATAAAGAGACACGATTGAACTCGTTTTTATCTAAAGTGCAAAACAAGACATTCATAGCCTTTGCATTTAAATAGAAAGTCTTCTTCTCTAACTCACTCTAATCGTTTATTATAAGAGAAAACTTTTGAAAGCTATTTTCCATAATGTTCCATAACTCAAAATCCATAGAAATTAGAAAAATTCTCATTCTAGTTTTCCAATAGGTGTAATCCGTCCCATTGAACATGGGTGGATGTGTAATTGAGTGACCCTCTTGGTTGCCGGTAAATGTCATCTCTCTTGGGTTTCAAACCAAAATGAGATTGACCTTGCTCTGATACCAATTGTTAGGATCAAGAGCGACACTAAGAGGGTGGGTGAATTAGTGCAGTGAAAAAATAACGTCGATTTAAAAATCTTCGTACGATAAAATTTGATTCTGATGAAAACCATTTTGTTTTTCTTGAATGAGTAGAGAAGAGGGGATTAAATAGTTTGTAATGAAGTAAAGTTGAATGCAGTAAAGAGATTAAGTAGTAAGGAATGAACACACCAAAATTTATAGTGGATCGGTCATTGTGACCTACATCCACTTCTGATTCCTCCTCCATCGAGGTCACCGGTGTCCACTAATGGTCTTCCTTCAATAGGCGAAGACCAACCACCTTGTTACCACACTTTCTCATTTTCACGGGTTTAGGAGATAACCCTTATAAGCCTCACACCTCTTCTTGGATAATTATAAAGCTAAAGAGAGGGAGGAGGAGGACTCTTCTCACTTTTTCAACACTTTTAACACCCCAACACTTAAAGATTTTTTTCCACTTTGATTTCACTTTGTTACCCTTTCATGCAAAAAAGGGTGGAGTATTTATAGGCCCCAATGGCTTCAAAATTGGAGCCAAAAAATATTTCATCTCGGATTTCCGGGGTACTAGCAGTACCACCACTAGTACTAGGTGGTACCATCGCCTGACACTCTAATACTAGGCGGTACCACTGCTTAACAAAGTCTCGGATACTGAGCTCTAGCGGTACCACCGCTTGGCAGTAATAACTACCGACGGTACTATCACTTAATCTGGGTGATACCACCGCCCAAACCACCTAGGAGATCGTTCCTTGGGTGGTTCCACTACCCCAGTCTGGTGGTGCCACCGCCAGATAGGGTCCAATAACCTAATTGGGCTTTGAATCTGGCACAAACCAGTCTAATTACGAGTCCAATTGGCCCATAAATAAGTTAGTGGGATTACCTCCCAAACCTAACCCTAATTATATGCTAACTATGATTCTGATGGCATACACTAAGCAAAACAAGTCCGGTTAGTTTAGGTTTCTTCCGGCGAGCTTCCGGCGATCTTCCGACGAACTTCTGATGATCTCTCGACAATGTTCCAACGAACTCCCAGCAAGCTCCTAGACTTCACAACAATCTTATTGGCGAGTTCCGACGAGTTTCTTTGGCAAGCTCCTGGACTTCTCGGTCAATTCTGGCAGAACTTTCGACAAATTCTCGAACTCTCAATGAAATCTTGATCTTGACTCTAGCACTTCGTTTTGCTTTATGCCTTGATTTTTAGGAAAGAGTCGGCACTAAGAGGGGGGGTGAATTAGTGCAGTGGTAAAATCACGTCGGTTCGAAAATCTCTTTCGTTTGATTAAAGTCGATTCGGAAATGCTTAACTTGAAAGCGTGTTCGTAAATGTATTGAAGGCAATAAGCAAGTAAGGAGGTTTACAATTAAAGTAAATTACTCAAAAGAAACACAAACCAGATTTTTATAGTGGTTCGGTCGTCGTGACCTACATCCACTCCACCGATTCCTCTTCCGTCAAGGCCACCAGCATCCACTATTAGTCTTCCTTCAATAGGCGAAGACCAACCACCTTTTACAGCTCTTTCTCCTTTTACCGGGTTTAGGAGATAACCCTTACACCCCCACTTACTCCTCTCTCAAACTATTCTAACATGCAGAAGGAGAGGAGTTCACACAAGATTGCAGCAATGTTTTCTCTTTTTCAATCTCAACACTTGTGTGTTTTAACCAGGGATGAGAGGGTAATTTATAGGTCTCAAGTTAATTCAAATTTGGAGCCTAAAAATATCTTATCTCGGGTCTCATGGATGACACTAACACTGACACCACTAGTGTCAGTTTGACACTGACACTACACTAGGCGGTACCATCGCCTGACACCCTATGCTGGGCAGTACCACCGCCCAGACTGGCGGTACCACTGCCTGACAGCCTCTTGGAGACTATGTCTGGGTGGTACCACCACTTGACACAGTCTCAGAGATTGTGCCACAATGGTGCCACCTCTTAGGTCACTATTTGGCCTTTCATTAGGCCAAACATAGTCCTTACATGGGCCCAACTGGCCCCTAATTAGTTTGACCCAATTCCAATCCTAATTATGTGCTAACTATAAAATTTAAGACATTTACTAAGCTAAACAAGTCCCTAGGTCTTGGTTTCTTCTAGTGAGCTTCCAGTGATCTTCTGGTGAACTTCCGACGATCTCCCGGCAATGTTCCAGCATACTCCTAGTAAGCTCCTGGACTTCATGACGATCTTCTTGGCAAGTTTCGACGAGCTTCTTTGGCAAGCTCCTGGACTTCTTGTTCAATTCCGATAGAACTTCCGACGAACTCTCGAACTCCCAACAAAATCGTGTTCTTGACTCTAGGACTTCATTTTGTTTTATGTCTTCCTATCGTAGTTAATCCTGCACAGATAAAAAACACTTCGATCTAGAAAATTATTACTAAGCATGAATCATGTTGTCCGACATATCATTGGTCCATCGACGCTTCGTCCGATTCTTTAACGCATCGGCCTCTCTTGCGACCTCTTGCCCAATCGGCCAGTTGACCTTCGCAACTCTGATATTCTTGACGCAATATCCGCTCTTCTTGGCTTGATGCTCGAATCCATGGCCTAAAGCCTTTTGTCGATATGTCGACCGATCCTCCGACTCGACGTCCAATCTTCTAGCATGTTTTTCACCGACCCAATATGATTCTTCCTGTTTTAATTGTCTCATCCTAATCGAAGCTTCCTACGTCACTCAAAACGCAGATCAAATCATAAACACTTATCAATTGGTTTCATCATCAAAATCCGAGATTCAATAATCTCCCCCTTTTTGATGATGACAACCAATTGATGACAGAGTTTAAACAAACTCCCGAAGTTTAAACAAACTCCCTCTATCAATATGCTATATTGATAAAACTCTTGGATTCAAAACTTCAAGCAACATGTCATGATAAAATCATGCATAGCATCAACATACTTCTCCCCCTTTGTCATCAACAAAAGGAGAAGTGCAACTATCAAGTGTTTAGACATACAAGTTCAAATCATTACAGAACAAACATAATTTTCAGTTTTATCATCATGCAAGCTAGTGAATTTTAAGTTTTGCAAGTTTGTAAATTTTGCTATATGTGCAAGTTTAGCATGTTTGCTTTTCTTGATATAGCAACTTTTTGCTTCTCTTTAGATTATAAGCTAGCAAATTTTTGCATCTTCTTAACTTGTGCAAGCTAGCTAGCATGCTACCTATCTCCCCCTTTGTCATTGTCAGAAAGAAGGGAAGAATACAATTTTGTATCTCTTTTTTCCTTTACAATAATTTTCAAAGCATGACAAAGATAAGTAATCATTCTTATTTCAAAATGTCATAATTGAGATAAACCTTGAATTCAAATCAAAGTAATTTTAATCATGATTCACATTATATGCAATACATCACATACATCATCATAATAAAAAGCATAAGTATTGTATACATCATTCCAAATCATAAATATTTCACATCATGATGGTTTCAATTTGTCAAATTACATCATACCATGCACGATCATAACTTCTCCCCCTTTTATCATTGTAAACAAGAAGAAATAAGGGAAGAACATAATGGTGTAAAATATTTCAATCATTTCAAGGCATACAAGCCATAAATACAAAGAAATCATGTCATGAAATATAAGATCATGTGAATACCAAAAGACATGATTCATATAGTAAATCTCCTCTTTAAATAAAATGCCAAGTAAAATCATAGGAGGACAATTTAAAAAAATCTTGATTCATAATAGAACTTTCAAGTTATAATCAATTCATGAATACCGAAAGAACATTCATGATTCTTTAGTAAATGATTAAAAAAAGCATAGGAGATCTAAGATTTTCATTCATAAATCTTAACTCAAGAATATATAAAAGATTTGGATAAAAAGTCATTCAAATTTAAATCATCAAAATCATTTTCGTGGTCCACGAGATTCATAAAAGTGATACAAATAGATTCATTAATCTCCTTTTTGGAAAAATTGATAAAGTAGGGAAAAATAAATTTTTCGAGAAACCTTTCCTCTTTTTAGTTGTTTCAATTCATATGATTTATTTCATTTATGCCAAGTAAAAACATGCATCAACGTTTAAAACCGAAAGTGCAAGATTTATTACGTCAAAAATCGATAATCCATAAATCGCAAGAATCATCATGCATAATTTCGAAATATAAACTCATTAAGTATGATATTAAGCCTCTTTGCTTTTTCATTAAAATATCAAGCATGGTTTCATTGAACCTAAGGCATCTTAAAATTGAAAAGCAATACGAAAATCAACATAATACATATTATTGCTTCTTAAAAATGTATATAAGATTAATTATGTTTGGTGTGCAAGCATTATATTAACATTTGTTGTATTTTCATAAAACATGTAATTTATTATTTTTAAAATTAGGTAGAAAAAGAAAAGCATGATCCCCTTTTTTTTATTTTTTTTTACATTTTATATACTAATTTAAAAATAACATATGAAATGCATCATGTAATTTCAAAATAAATTAAGGGGGTTTCGATTACCTCGTCATCGAAAGCCATTAAGGTATAGTTTGCCACTTCGCCTTTATTGATTTTCTCCTCATATTCGGATGAGCTTGATTCGTCCCAAAGTGATTCCTTCTTCTTTGGCAGCTTCTTTTTAAGTTCATTTTTATTTTTTAATTCTTGTTTAATGAACCTTTTTAGTTTTATAGTGAGGAGTTCAAGTTCACCATCACTTGAGCTTTCGCTCGAGTGGTCTTCATTTGTTCTAAGTTCCAAATCCTTCCTGTTCTTTGGAATGTTGTTCTCAAGCTCTTCATGAGTAACATGTGCCATAAAATTTATTTTATAGGTCATTAAAGACCCAATAAGTTCTTCAAGTGAAAAATGGTTCAAGTTCTTTGATTCTTATATTGCCATTATTTTCGAATCCCAATTTTTAGAAAGAGATCTTAAGATCTTGTTAACGAGTTCAAAATTAAAAAAGCATTTGCCAAGAGCTTTTAAACCATTGACAACATCTGTAAAATGGGTATACATGTTAACAACGGTTTTGCTTGACTTCATTCGAAAAAGTTTAAAATCACGTATCAAAAGGTTTATCTTAGAATCTTTTACTCTATTAGTGCCTTCGTGTGTGATTTCGAGAGTGTGCCATATATCGAAAGCCGTTTCACAAGTATAAACCCGATTAAACTCAGTTTTATCCAAGGTGCAAAATAGAGCGTTCATAGCTCTAGCATTCAAAGAAAAAGTCTTCTTCTCCAAATCATTCCAATGGTTCATTGGAAGAGAAGACCTTTGAAAACTAAATTCGATTATATGCCATAAATCGAGATTCAATGAAAGCAAGAGAACTCCCATTCGAGTTTTCCAATATGTGTAGTCCGTCTCATTGAACAAGAGAGGATGAATAAGAGAAAGTCCCTCTTGAAAGCCGAGAAGAGCCATTTCTCTTGGGTGTCAAACCAAAGGAGTAATCACGAGGCTCTGATACCAACTATTTGGAAAGAGTCGGCACTAAGAGGGGGGGTGAATTAGTACAGTGGTAAAATCATGTTGGTTCGAAAATCTCTTTCATTCAATTAAAGCCGATTCGGAAATGCTTAACTTGAAAGAGTGTTCGTAAACATATTGAAGGCAGTAAGCAAGTAAGGAGGTTTGCAGTTAAAGTAAATTGCTCTAAAGAAACACAAACCAGATTTTTATAGTGGTTCGATCATCGTGACCGACATCCACTCCACTAATTCCTCTTCCGTCGAGGCTACCAGCATTCACTATCGGTCTTCCTTCAATAGGCAAAGACCAACCACCTTTTACAGCTCTTTCTTCTTTTACCGAGTTTAGAAGATAACCCTTATACCCCCACTTACTCCTCTCTCAAACTATTCTAACACTTAGAAGAAGGAGAGGAGTTCACACAAGATTGCAGTAGCGTTTTCTTTTTTTTTCACTCTCATCACTTGTGTGGTTTAACCAGGGATGAGAAGGGTATTTATAGGCCTCAAGTTGATTCAAACTTGGAGCCTAAAAACATCTCATCCTGGGTCTCCCGGGTACGAGCGATACCACCGCCTATGCTGGGTGGTACCACCGCTAGTGTCAGTCTGACACTAACAATGCACTAGGCGGTACCACCGCCCAGTCTGGCGGTACCACCGCTTGACACCCTGTGCTAGGCGGTACCACCACCCAGACTAGCGATACCACCGCCTGACTGCCTCTTGGAGATTGGGTCTGGGCGGTACCACCGCCCAAACCGACGGTACCATTGCCTGACATAGTCTTGGGACTGTGCCATGACGATGCCACCTCTTGGGTCACTGTATGGGCCTTTTATTGAGCCTAACACGGTCCTTACATAGGCCCAACTGGCCCCTAATTGGGTTGACCCAATTCTAATTTCAATTATTTGCTAACTATGAAATTTAAGACATTTACAAAACTAAACAAGTCCCTAGGTCTATTAGGATCAAGAGCGCACTAAGAGGGGAGGGTGAATTAGTGCAGCGGAAAACTTTCGCTATTTCAAAAAAACTTATTCCGATTAAAGCCGATTCCAACGAGAATAGTTTCAATTCAATCCATTTCAGATGGAATTTGAACTTGAAACCTTTTGTGAAAGTGCAAGAGAAGACTAAGGTAGTTTGCAGCAATGTAAATTGCACAGATGAAAAGCGTCGATTTTTTAAAGTTTTAATACGATTAAAGCCGATCTCGGAAGATGTTTACGTGAAAGCATATGTAGATGTAGTTAAAGCACAGTAAGGAGGAGAGGCAGTTTGCTATAAAAGAAAGTTGCTCAAAGTAAATACATGCCGAGTTTTAGAGTGGTTCAGTTAACGTGACCTACATCTACTTTCGGCTTCCTCCTCCGACGAGGTCACCGGCATCCACTAGAGGCCTTCCTTCAATAGGCGAAGGCCAACCACCTTTTATATCTTTTCTCCTTTTGCCGAGCTTAGGAGATAACCCTTACAAGTTTCACTCCTCTTTCTTGGATGATTACAAGGTTAAGAGATGGAGGAGAACTCTAACTTTTATAACACTTTAAAGCTCAGGAACTCAAGATTATACCAATAGGTTTTGTGCCCTTTCATGCAAGAAAGGGTGGGGTTTTTATAGGCCCCAATGAGTTCAAAAATGGAGCCAAGAAGTATCTCATCCTGGATTTCTGGGGTCCTGGCGGTACCACTACCATTACTGGGTGGTACTACCTCCTGCTAAAGCTCGGAGATCGAGCTCTGACGGTACCACCGCTTGACAAGGGCAGTACCACCTCTGGCAGCATTAACTGCCAGTGGTACCATTGCCTGACAGGGGTGGTACCACAGCCCAGAATTCCTAGGAGACCGAGTCTCCCAAGTGGTGCCATCGCCGGCCAGGAATTCAGGGACCGAATGGGCTGCTCCATTCGACCCAATTTACCCCTATTAAGGGCCTAGTTGGCCCTAATTAAGTTAGTGGAATTACCTCCCAATCTTAACTTAATCTATACTCAAACTACGACAATTAAGACATAATTACTGCACTTCATGTTCCGGTACCTCAATCACTCTTTCGGCGTACTTCCAGCGAACATCCGACGAACTCTCGACGATGCTCCGGTAGACTCCCAGCAAGCTCTTGGACTTTGTGATGATCTTCTTGGCGAGTTCCGATCAGCTTCTATGGCAAGCTCCTGGACTTCTCGGTTAGTTCCTGCAGAACTTCCGACGAACTCTCGAACTCCCAACGTGATCTTGATCTTGACTCTGGCACAACACCTGCTTTATGTCTTACTGCCATCGTAGTTAATCCTGCACACTTTTCTCAACATATAGATTAGATCAAACAAATTACAATTGACTTCATCATCAAAATTTGAGATTCAACAATCTCCCCCTTTTGATGATGACAATCAATTGATGACGGAGTTAACCTTAACTCCCCCTATCTATATGCCATACTTGTGAAAAGACATTCTTGAATTCATGGCCTTTGAATTCAAGAGACATATTGATAAGTTAAGTTCATTTAAACTTATCAATATACACATCATGATTCCTATCATAATCTAATATTTTCAAAATGATGTCAAGGCATGACATCCATTTTCAAGTCTTATATTTCAAATATGGAGGATGACAAACATAGCAATTAATCATTTTATGGCAAGATATCAATTTGTAAAATTACAAGTTAAGCTCTAGACGTCTTATCATAATGAAGGAAAGTTAACATGCAAACATTTCAAATGTAAAATTACATACATTTATCATCAATTTATCACATTTTGATATTACTTCTCCCCCTTTGTCATCAACAAAAAGGAGAGCGATTCAACAATATATGCAAGTGCGGTAAAAATTCATGTAAAAAAAAAAATCATACTAATCATATTTCAAGCATTCATGACATGGTATCATTCAAAAGTTCTCAACATTAATAGTTATAAACGTTAAGGGGATAGCTTTCATGAACTTCTTTCCTTTTATTTACCAATTGGGCCTAAATTGGGATTGATTTGGGCTCATTGGGAGGCTCATTCAGTGACCCAAAAGTTAGGTCAGGCAATAGAACCACTATAAGCTGGAAAAGTCAAAAGCCTAGTCTCCGAGGTTGTAAGGCGATGGTACCACCAGACTTGGCGGTGGTACCGTCCAGTGTCAGACTAACAGGCGGTGGTACCACCCAGTATTGGCAGTGGTACCGCCTAGTACTAGCGATGGTACCACTAGTACCTTGAGATCCTAGGATGAGACTGTTTTGGCTCCAAATTTGAATCCTTTCGGGACCTATAAATATCCCAATCTTTTCTGCTTGACATAGCAAGAAAGATGAATGAAAACTTGGGGTTTAGAGTGTGAAAACTCTATGAGAAAGTTGAGTCTCTCCTCCTTGAGCTTAAGATTGCTCTAAGGGAGGTACGTGAGGGATACCTTGTAAAAGAGGGGTGTAAAGGTTCTCTCCTAAGCTTGTCAAAAGGAGAAAGAGTTATAAGGGTAGTTGATCTTTGCTCTTTGGAAAGAAGATCAGTAATGGAAGCTAGTAGCCTCGAGTGAAGAAGAATCGAGAGTGGACGTAGGTCACTATGATTGAACCACTATAAATCGGTTTGTAATTTATTTTCTGTTTTTCATTTCATTACAAACTGATTTACTTACTCACTACATTTACGAACGTTTTCAAGTTAAACGTATTTACAATACGAGTTTCATCGAATGAGATTTTCAAATCGACGAAAGTTTTCTAAAAGCACTAATTCACTCCCTCCCCCGCTAGTGCCGAAACAGTCCTAACAAAATGAAATAACCCAGTTCTTATCAGAATTGTTTTGAGGAGGTTCCAACTTATTAGAGAGATCATGACTCATGGAGATATGACAATGGAAAGAGTTCCATCCAAAGATAACATCGCATATTCACTAACAAATTCGTTGTCTCAAAATGTCTTTGAGTATCACATGGGTCTGATGAGGATGAAACACATAGGTGAGTGGCTTTAGATTAAGTGGGAGATTGCTAGTCATAGGTGTTCTGCAAGCCAATCACGTGAGTGTTGGTACGTGTGACATGACATGTACTCTTTTTACTTATTATTATTATGACATTTTATCACTTTATATTGCTTGATTCATAAAGTGATAAAATGAGATCATGTCCATGGATATGCGTAATAAGAATCGGATCATGATAAGATCACAATAATGAAACTGATTCACTTTTAAACATAGACCCTAAATAATCCTTATCATAGGTTACTCGAGAGGGACATCGAGATAATTGGACAAACTAGTGTGCTGTATACCCATCCATATGATAGAGGTAGTTGGTCTTATAGTTGCTTGTGTGGGGACACTAGGGCTATAGTGTAGGTGCTCATTGGAGAATAAGTTCACTGATTAATCCACTCACGAAAAACTAGATTGTTGATGATACCTCATTGTTAAATAGCGATTTCGTCATCCCAATGGTATACGTGGTCCTTAGACTTGAGACACTAAGGATGTCCTATATGAGTACTCCACTCTTTAATATCAGACTTATAGGTTTGGAAGTTTCAAATCTAGCATAACTAATCATCGAGAGTGGCAGCCAACCTTACGAGGGCTATTAAGTGTCGATAGAGAATCATCCGCTCTCAGTATTATGAGAAGAGTATCCAATGTATTCTTGCTCAAACAAATCCTTGGCCAAGGTCATTCGGATTTAGAGAAAAAGAGTTCTTCGAGAGAATCTAATTAAAGCGAGACTCGAGAAGAAATCGTATGCGCCTAATACCACTATGTCTGGTATACGATTTTTAGGATATTCAATAAATGAGAGACTATATGTATACGATAACTGAAGATAAATAGGTCCAAAGGATTGGATTCCCTTGTATCGTTTGGAGATTGCGGCGTAGTGGCCTAATACGTCCGCAATCAATAAGTCGAGTGAATTATTATGGAGATAATAATTCACTAAGCCAGAAAGAGTTCTGAGAAGTATAACTTATGGCTAACTTGATATTGGGCCTAGAGGGTCACACACATATGGTAAGTGTTGTTGTTGAATCTCGAATTTTAATTATGAAATCAATTAATGAGTTTATAACCTAATCTACGTTTTGAGTGACGTAGGACTAGCTTCGATCAAGGAGAGGCAAATTGATTGAAGTAGGATGAATTAGACATTGGGCCAGAGTTAAACATGTCAAGAGATTGGACATCGAGCTAGAGGATCGGTCGATGTGCCAACAAAAGGACTTCATGCTGTGAGTTCGGGCATCAAGCTGACAGATCCGACATTACGCCAAAGATATTAGAAGTTGCGAGAGTCAATATGCCGATTAGGCAATACGCCGAAGGAGAGGACGATATACCGAAGGATCGGACGAAGCGCTGGAAGAACCAATGACATGCTGGACAATATATGATTCATGCTTTGTAATAATTTGTCTAGATCGAGTTATTTTAGGTCTAATTGAGTCGGTATTTGGGTGAAACAATACCAACTCAATTAGGAGCCAATTGGGCTTGAATCAAAGCTGAATTGGGCCTATTGTTTGGCCCATTTAATGTTTTATAGCAGGGTTTAGTGATGGTACCACCCAAACATAGTCTCCCAGACTATGTCAAGCGGTGGTACCGCTAGACTAGTGGTGGTACCACCTAAACATAATCTTCTAGACTGTATTAGGCAGTGGTACCACCTAGTGTCAATGTGTCACGCGGTGGTACCACCTAGTGTCAGACTGGTGGGGGGTGGTACCGCCTAGTGTCAGACTAGCAGGCGATAGTATCGCCCAGTACTAGTAGTGATACCGCCAATACCCCAAAATCTCGGAGATTTGAATTTTGGCTCTACCTTTTGAAGCTATTTGGAGTCTACAAATACCCTACTCATCCCTGCTCAATAAACACACGAATTGAGAACATTAATTGGGGAAAACGCTATTGTAATCTTGAGAGTTCCCCTCCTCTTCTCTAAAAGTGTAATTTCTATTTAAGGGAGGGTTGAGTGGTTGTAAATGTTATCTCCTAAACCTATAAAAAGGAGAAAAGGGTTGTAAGAGGGTAGTTGGTCTTCGCCCATTGAAGAAACACTGTTAGTGGATGTCAATTACCTCAACAGAGGAGGAATCGGGAGTAGATGTAGGTCACGATGATCGAACCACTATAAAACTTGGTTTGCATTTCTGTTTTGCTTTACATTGTCATTAATTGCTTTAATTGCTATTACACTTATTCTAAGTCAAACACACATTCAACATTTCCGACACGATTTTTTATCGAACGAAAGTTTTCGTATCATTAAGTTTTTTTTTGAAGCACTAATTCACCCCCCCCCCCTCTCTTAGTGTCGATTCACGATCCTAATAGTTGCAACGAGTAGAGGTTCGGATATGAGATATCCGTCGGAGCCCGTATTTTATTGGATATATATTAAGCTCCTGAATCATTTGATCCTATAGATTAGATCAAATAAGAGATTATAAGAGATTATTGGGTAAAGACTCACTAGCCTAAGAGGCTTGGGTAATTAGATGGAGATCTAATACCCAATAGGACATGATCCACTATAGTTCAATTAATAGGGGGCCTCTATAAATAGAAGGGAACCAAAGGGCCATATGTTGGATTTTTTTTCACTGCCACCTTCTATTCTCCTCTCTCCCTTCTCCTCTCTCCCTCTCCTCCTCAACCCGCAGCCCCTATTTCGGGTGTGTGGACAGCAAGAAGGGGCAACCCCTTCTTGATTGCATAGTGCACGCTGCGAGGAGGATTGTGCAGTGATTTGAGGAGCATCTTCGCAACCGCTACCGTGTGGATCATCGCTAGAGAGGAGGACAATTGACCTCCTTTATTCTCTCTCACAGATCTGTAAGAATTCAGTGATATACGATCTCTCTGGATAACACAATCTTCTACGTACGTGCAGTTTTTCAGGTTTTTACACATCAATCTTTGCATGACAATAAGAAACCTTTTTTTGTAGGAAATCTATATTTTTTCATTTCTATTCTTCCACTGCACATATAATGTCGCCCTAGATTTTCCAATACTTAGTTGCAAGGTTCCTCTTTGGGTTGGGTCGTTTGGGTGTCCTCGGGAGAAGGGTTGTCTCGTGACTGTATCCTGATAGTGAGGTCGCCTCCTGACCACCAGCGATCCTGCATGACAGGTCGATGTCGAGGGTTGCCGAGGAGAAGATAATAGTGTAAGTTATATGACTAAGTTTATGTGTAGAGAGTTCCCCCACCCTAGCATGAGTTGATAAGTTTCTTATTGGCTAACCTAGGATAAGATTAGGTAAACTGATTGATCATTCTTTAATCTTGATAAAGTATGGTGGTTATTGCTAGCAGAGCACATCGAGATGCACTACGACATCATTTTGGGGTTGGTGGTCTAAAGCTTTACTTAGGTGTCGGCCTCTATGACAAATGAGATAGCATGGGGTAAAATCATCTCTATCAAGATCAATTTTGATATATTAGATTCGTGAGGAGTATTTTCAATATTATTCAAAATAAAAGACATCATTTGTTAGAAATAAAAATAAAAATCGTCTTATGAGAAAATATAATAATTTTTTTTCAGAAAAATCGTTCAAACTATTTCTACGGTAAAGTTTATAAATGTTGCTACAAAGTTTTTTTTTATAAACGTATATAAATGTTGCTATAAGATGGTCGGTGAAACGGGTGTAGGAGACTTTCTATATTAAATGTTATCTGTCATGTTCTCGACTTGGTGATTAGGAAGAAAACATATGACTACGTCGGCTATAAATTAATCATGCTACTTGTAGCTTTCTGTAACACCCCACCCCCTATCTCAACGAGCAAGAATACCCCTCGGTAAGACAACTCCTCCCGACAAATAAAGAGTACGGTGACAACGATTGAGGCGTAAGTAGATGCGATTTGGTAGGTGCTAAACGTGTAGCTTTTGGACTTTTGGGGACTTCAAACACAAGCTTTTGATACCTTGCGAAAAGGATTTGTTAGGAACATTGTCGATTAAGTTAGATAATATTTTTAAATATAATTTTTAATTATATTAAATATATCTGATATAATTTTACAGTCAGAAACAAAAGTGCTGAAACGAACCGCACGTGATTAACGCGTGCCGAGAAGCCGATCTGCGATAGTAGTTCCCGTTTCCCGTGATTCTTCTCGCGACGGAACGCAGCCTACCCTGCTCCCTCTCTGACAACATTGGCCTCATTTTCTCCTCCCCCTTTGGGAGTCCATTTGTAGTTTATATGTACTTAGGTTCATATGTACTTCTTTGAGTGTCCATTTGGATCTACCTCCAACCCTAACTCTAATTCTAATCCTGGCATTTGTCTGATCGAGAATGGAATCCTGAGTAGCTGGAATCACCAATGGCCCTCCGAACCTCGGCCTCGATCTTGACCGTAGCGGTCGGCCGCCGCGCCTGGGTCATGGCCGTGGAGAAATGGCTGTTTCCCCTCGTCTTCGTCTCCTTCGTCATCGTCCTCCTCTTTCTCTCCGCCATCTGCGGATTCGCAGCCTCCTCCGCCTTCCTCGCTCGACGCCCCTCCCCCACCGACGTCCACCGCGGCCCCGCCCACCTGGCCGCCTTCGCCTATTACATTTCCGGCGGCCGAGGCGATGGCCGCCGCATGGTCCGGCTGCTCCTCGCGGTCTGCCACCCCAGGAACCGCTACCTCCTTCATCTCTCCGCCGACGCCCCCGAGTCGGAGCGGGCCGACCTGGCCGCCAGGGTCTGGCTCTCGATCCCGACTATTCGGGCGTTCGGGAACGTGGATGTAGTCGGGAAGACCGGAGCGATAACGCCGACGGGCTCCTCCGGGCTTGCCGCGACGCTTCATGCTGCCTCGGCGCTCCTCCGGTTTGATGATGGCTGAGATTGGATTGTGACGTTGAACGCGGTGGACTATCCGCTTGTCACGCAAGACGGTACGTGACCTTTGATATCAATATGCCGCGACGCTTCATGCTGCCTCGGCGCTCCTCCGGTTTGATGATGGCTGAGATTGGATTGTGACGTTGAACGCGGTGGACTATCCGCTTGTCACGCAAGACGGTACGTGACCTTTGATATCAATATGATTCCTTGATCCAGAATGTATACAGTGGGAAATATATCGTCTCTTCGATTGTAGTTTATGGAATCAGCTAGGAGTTATAGTAAGTTCATTGAGCCAAGTTTATTGTTTTCTACAACAAAAAGTTTGGATATATCTTTTCATGATAAGTAACTAAGATCTATGATTTGGTTACTGCAAGATCTTTAAAATTGTATTTATCTTTGACATGCCCTTAATTTTTTATGGTAATACGTTAGTAATATACAATTTCAAATGCTCTAAATATATTCCTTTTTGCACAAACTAAGATTAGCACAAACACCTCCCAGCTTTTGGCTAGTATAACTTGGATTTCTGTTTTATGCATCAAAGGTACAAACTTCCTGTCTTGATTACCAGTCTCTACATGAATTGGTAGCTTCATTATTAGGAAATATGTGAGCCTCAAACTCAAACATGCATGTTCCTCGACTTGTATCTTTTCTGCAGCAAGCTTCTTTTTCTTCTTTATATAGAATTTCACTGGATTTGGAACACGGTTTGGAAAATTATCATTTGGATATATGCATGATCCAATTCTTTTTTTTTCCAAAAAGTTATATTGCTTAAACTAAATGAGAACAAATTGTTCCTCTACCATAAGAGGAAATGATATCAGAATTTGCAACCCAGTTGCCATGCCACAAAAAATCAGACTTGCAACATCTAGCAAAATTTTCAAACCAGTGGGTACCCTTGTTGCCCTCCTTATATGCATGTATCAGTTTATAATCCGAGAACTGAGATCACAGCAGTTTAATGTCTCTGTAACAATTTATAATCCAAGATTTGAGATCACAAAATTGTAGTGTCTCCGACAATGTTTAAATTTTTCATGGTGTATGGGGGAATTGATTCACTGCATCCACTAGCACTGTTGCATCCACGTCAATCTGGATGTATTTTACTCCCATCACTAGATACCCTGTTTAAGAGGAAGTGCTTCACAAGTTCAGGGATTCCTATGAAGTGTATAATTACAACCTGCAAGAATAGAGACACCCTCAGCTTTTCTAAGAAAAAATCCAACACCTTCATTCTTAGTTTCAACACACCAATTACCACCCACATTAAGTTTGCACCAACCAGTCTCAGGAGCAATCCAGGTAATCTTGCTAAAGGGGAGTCAATCAACCAGTTATCATTAAGTCAGTCAGTAGAGGATCCGTCAGCAATGATTATCATCAAGCTTCAACATAACTAATTCATAGCACAAAGAAAAAGTTTCCTACAACAACTCAGCTTAAATGAGAGACATATCCCAAGGTTAATATCACCATACTCGACTCTAACCACAAAAGTCCAAATTGAGAGAGCTTTGTTCAAATACTAAATAGGTCATTTACTCTAAAGGGCAGATTCGGTTAAATGAAGATCATGAATCCCTAGACCTCCATTTTTAGGCAGAATGATTTTACTCTAAAAGTTGCATTCATAAAAAAAAAAAAAAAAATCTAATACACTATTCTGTTTGATTAATGGTGACTTTAGAGAGTTAGGTGACACTTAAAATATGGATAAGAATAGAGCTTAAAACAGATTTGATCAACATAACCTGAATTGCTTGAGAAAGGATAGAACCATGCCAAGAACCAAGTCTCTACCTAACCTATTGGACCACATGATTATGGGAAGATAAAAAGGTCGTCTAGGAGCAATCATTGTTCCTAGATGCCTAAACGGGAATTTCCGTCCTTAATGTTAAAAATTGAACAGATTTGTCTTCTAATTTCCATGTTCATAGATATGGAGAAGAAGTTATAAGACATGTTGAGGTTAATTCTTTGATTAGTTAGTCTTTCAGTGTTGGAAAACCTTAATGATATTCTCACAATATCTGTTGTTGGCTCGAGACAAGAGAATAATATCAACATACATCAAGATTGACATATTTTAAAGAAATTCTTGAAATAAAGCAGGTAACTCTTTTACCCTCACAAGCTTTGTTAAGTAAAAGCCACTAGGATGTAAAGATACAAGGAGAGGGGGTCTCCCTGCTTTATACTACATTTCCCTGAGAAACTTTGGACAAGACCCTATTATATGGATGCCTCAATTCATTCTGCCTGCCTTGTATAGCCTTTTATGTCTAGCTATCTGCTTAGTTCCATCTTGCAGTCCCTCGAATTGAAAGAATTCATATACTTAACTTTTCTCCACATGTGTGACTGTAACATACTTGTTCCTTGACCAACAATTTTAATACATCTTTCATTTTATTTGGATTTACTCTCTGGCCACCTATTGTTCAGTAAAATCACCTCAGTAGGAAAACCTGAGGCACTAATTAGTACAACTGCCTTGTCTAATCTTATTTATCTCTGTTGTATTTACTTAAACTTGGAGCTTGAGAAACTAGCCTACCTTCTGTGATTTTATAACTAATGGATTGTCAATACATCAACATCCTTGCCTTTTTTTTACAGTTGAATTATGAAAGGTCCTCTATAATTCTTTAGCTTTGGCTAACAGATTATTTTGTTGATCTAGAATTGATCATCATCAACAACAATAAAATCGTAAGTCCTGATTATTTGAGGTCAGCAATTATGGGTTGAATCCAGGCTCGCAGTATTAATGCCCGGAGGCATCAATACAAGAAGACATGATGATCGATGTTGATCTGGAGATTTGCTGAAAAATCTACTCCTTTTCTATAGTTACATTTTTGTGGTTTTAGCCTTTTAGGTTCCTGCTTATACTTGTATTTTTTATTTTTTATTTTATTTTCTTTGGAATTCTGAATGGAATAAGAATAACTAGAATGGTCAGGTATTTGCTGACAAGGTAATCAAAGTAGAACGCCCACACATACATATATATATTTATGTATGTATATATAGTTCCATCATGCATGAGTGAGAACTATATTTGTAAATATAATTCTTCCTATATGCATAAGTAGACTGATAAAACTATCAACTCCGATAAGCTATTGACCAGCCATGATTTTCTATTTCCCACAAGCATTGTGATTCTTTGAACACCAAAATGATGTTCTATGAGATAAAAGAAAGTTGCTTGCCACACATAAAATTTAAATTAAGTTTTTCTTGTTTTGTTATCTATGTGAAACTTTCTTCTACATGATGTCTTACAACCTGATAACCTAATATATGTCAAAACATTTCAAAGTACCCTTGCATACTGTTTTTTCATGCATATTCCAACCTATCATTAGCAAAGTTTATAATCTAGCGATTTCCCTAAAAAAAATTCCACATTTTTGCTTTTTTTTTTCCAAACAGTATTCTTGATTTAAAAAATATCTAAAATACTCCTAAAAAATGTTTTCATCAAATTTGTTTGCCTTTTTTTACCAGATTTAACTATTATAGTGTTTTAATTTGGCTCATTTACAGTGCTTTTCAATAGCGTTAACAATGTTTTTATTGAGATATCGAAAACACTATAAATGCTATTGAAAAATACTTTAAGTGGTATCGTATTATGCCTCTTTGGCTGATATTGCTCGTAGACTATTATAATATCATATTTTTAGGCTTGTAGCTAGTTTGGTTGAGGTTAGGAGTTTATTTTAATCATTTATAGTGTTTTCAAATAGGTTTTACAGTGTTTTCATTATGGTGGCCAAAACACTGTAATTAGCTAAGTTTTTATTTCTATTTTAGTGATGTTGCTCTTAAACTATTATAAATACCTATTTGAATTATAATATGAGATATCAAATGGTTTTTTGTATGTTCTGATTTTATGTGAATCATTTATAGTGTTTTTAAGTAGGTTTTATAGTGTTTTTATTGTGATAATTAAAACACTGTGACAAGTTAAAATATTATAACAGATGGGATTGAGGAGCAATTTGATTATATTTTGAATTAGAGATACTATTTGAGAAAAACCAAAAGAGGGAAAACTGTTTGGGGAAATTATCCTTTATAAATTATGTGCCGTTCCATCTCATATTGTAACACAGCTATATTCAGATTTTTTACTGTGGCAATCTAGTTGGTGCTGCCGTATTATAAATGCATGACATAGTTGTAGCAGCACTAGATTGTTTTGTTATTGACGTTCAAGTACCTTGTATCACTTTTATCTGTATCCTGAAGTTTGTTACATGAAGATAATGGGTATTCTTTTATGATAAAATATTTAATGGAACAATTATTTAAAGTAGGGTTTTGAATATTGGTCTATACCGATATGTACCATCGGTATGCTTAGCGTACCGATGATATATCCTAAAATTTTAAAAATACTTTCACCTATATTGAAATCCGAACGGTACCGATTAGTATGCCTTAGTACCGATCAAAAAATTGGTACCGCTCAATAGAGGATAGTCCACGTATCGATATCCTTTCGGACTGGTATGTACCGACTAGTATATCAAAATTGAGAACCCTAATTTGAAGGATTTATTCAGTCTTCTTTTGCAAATGATATTGAGGTACTTACTTTATATGCTATCTGCAGTTAAATTGTAAATTATTTGTTCTTAATTTGTTGCAGATTTGATTTATGTTTTCTGCAGTGTGCCGAGGAACCTTAGCTTTGTGAATCACACTAAAGATCTTGGATGGAAAGATTAGGCATAAGTTTTTGGTTTTTTATGTAAGAATTGCATCCTGTCTTATCTCGACTTGTTAAATTGTCGGTGCAGTAGTCAGAGGGTCAACTAATTATAGTTGATGCAGGAATCTATTTGGCAAAGAGGAACAAAGATTTTCAAGTTTCAGAGAATCGACCCATCCCTGAATCTTTCATATTCTTCACAGGCATTTTTCTCATTTATTAATCTTTTTATGCTATACTTGAAGCTTATGTAGATGCATCTGATGATCTTTTACTTAATTTCTTTTCAACAGGTTCTGCATGGGTGATCCTGAGCAGGTCCTATATATATATATATATATATATATACAAAATAATAAGGGTAAACCTTGTAAAAAAAAAAATCTTATTTTATGAAATTCTCATTTATCGCCCCCTTTTTCAAACATTCTCAGGTTGAACTGAAGTTTTCAAAATGAGAAAAAGGCAACCTCAACCACTTTTTATCTTTTTCTCTAAAAAGCTATCTCCTTTCTCTCTTTTCAAATTGAACCAGACCACTCATTTAAAATAAATAAGATTTAAATAAATTATTAAAAGTATTTTAAATTATAAAAATAAGAAAAATAACAAAATACAAACAATAATTAAAAAAAATGTTATTAACTATAAAAGAAATTTAAAAATAATTATATATTATTAATATAAAATAGATATATGTATTAATAAATTATTTAATATTATATTTTAAATCGATCCAAGGTTTGGATTGATTCAACCAGTTTATTTAAATGATTTGGTTCAATTTGGAACGGGATAAAGGGGATATAGTTTTTCCAAGGATTAATTTTATCATTTTGAAAATTTAGGATTCTTTGCAAAAAATTTTGGAAAAGGGTTACTAAATTTTAAAAATAAGAAACTTTTTCTAGAAAATTAATTGTCCCATTAATACAAGGTCATGAAGGACCAGATTCAACCTTGGTGCCATGTCTATTTGCTCAGTGAGCCCATAGAAGAACCCAGATATCTTTGAATCTAGAGAACATCGAGCGGAATGTGTTTTATGTGGTCTGTTGAAGACAAAACCAACATGCGAGATGAGCACGTGACATACAAGAAGGGGCAGAGATCGTTTACCTAAACCAAGAGACGGCTAATGCAGCAGACTCGCATGACCAGATCATAGTGCCAGATGGATTTCCGAAGCCAAATTCACCATTAATCACGCTGTCAATCGCTTTTGACCGAACTGAATTATGGCTCTACCGAGAAACTCTTTGAGGGATAGAAATCATTTGCGCAGCAAATGTAACACAGCAACACTCCTTACTCGTATTGCTAATTAGCTTATTGGGTCCTCCACAGCAAGCAAAGTCGGCAAAATCTCATTAAACTACACCGTTGTAGGACAAGTATCACATAGCATTCCAAGTACCAGATACTACAGCAGCTACATTGTGGCCATCTCGCACCCGAAAAACGACCTTTCACCCTTCAGCGAGGAAAGAGACGTGAACAACTGGGAGGAAGAGGAACAGAGAAACCAAAGAAACATCACCTTGAAATCACGCCTTTTTTCTGACAGCAGAAGGCGTCTTAGGCAAATAAAGGAAGCTCCATTAATCCCTCCGCAGCGCCGACTCTTCTCACTAGCTTCGACCATTTGGATCCCATTCCCAGTGTATCTCGTACATTCCATACTGAAAGAACAGAAAAAACCCGTCTTTCTGCTATTGTTTGGTGGTGTTTGGGATCTCGTGGATGTGCTGCAGCTGCCAAATATCATGGTCCGCCTCTTCCCACAAGAGATCTCCTAATTCTCCCCCTCCACTGCCTTCGCAATAGTTGAAGTCTTCGTTCGCAAAGGGAAACCAACCCAACAGCTTCTCCTCCTCCACGCACCCCCACCACCACCACCAGCCGTTCCCACCACCCAACTCCGCCGCCCCATCCCACCCCGCAGATCCCTCCTCCTCCTCCACCACCACCGCAGCAGCCAGTGGTGGAGAAGCCTCCGCCACGCCGCTGGCCAGACTTTCGTCTTCTCCGTGAGCTTCACGTGGCTTCTCCGTCGACACCGCCGCGGCCTTCCTCGCCCTCGTTCCCGCACTGTGGACCGCCGAGTCCTGGGTCCGCCGCTGGCCCTTGGCGGGAGCTGCGGGAAGAACCTCGAAATTTGGCGCGACCTCTGCTCTGTTTCGTTTCATATCCTCTTCTTCTCGAGCGGAGAAGCAGAGGAGAGACTGCCGCGAGTGCGTACGAAGTCAAAAAAAAAAAGAAGAGAGAGAGATGTACATATAGGGAAAGCGGGGAAGGTTTAGGGGCCTCCCTTTACAATTTTGTATAGCCAGAGGGACCATAGTTTAATTGTCACCGAAACAACTTTGCAGGAAAGGCGCATTTTTTTTCCCCTCTCATTCATTTACCTGAGACTGACGAATGAATGGATGAATGAATGAGATGGGATCCAAGAATAAAGTCAAAGAGAAAAATAAGGTTGGTATTAAAAACTAAAATTAATTATAAATTAATTATAAGAAAAAAAAAAAATTTATATATGAGTACACGTTATCACTATCAAAGTCCAAACAGAAAGTTGGCCGGATTTTCTCTTTCTCGCTCTCTCTCTCTCTCTTATATCTTGAGACAAATGATAAGTAATATGGAGCAAGAGGTGGCGTGCCACTGCCTTTCCTACTACCACCAGAAAATACTACGATATATTGAGTGATGTAATTGTTTGTGGTGATCCATGCAATGCTTTTCTTCTTTTGTCACGTTCCATTAATTCATGCAAACACCTGAACAGTGGGCTGGGGGCATGGAAACGTTGCATCTTGTCGGTCCATGAAATATTTCCACTTGCTTCCTTGCCAAGTTTGAAGAGAGGATCGAGCAAACAGAGGCATGATACATCACCCAAAAAGAGCGATGTTAAGTGGGAGAAACGCTATCAAAGCAGGAGAGTGGATGCAATGATTTCTACGTTTGGTTAACAGAAAAATCATTAATTGTCATAACTAGTTTCGGAGATCTATGATTTTTCTACCTTTTTAACTGTGACAGGCAACATCAAATCAATGGCGGAGGGGGGCGGGGGGTCCAAAGGATGCAGACGACGGCTGCACCACGCCAAAACGATGTGCCCGACATAGCACGGGGCATGATGTTGCATGTGAAAGCTCAGGTATCATCATCACACGCTTCCTTTTTCCCTCCACCATTACCCTCTCCAACCTAATTCACCAACGAGAGAGGAAAGCGAGTGATTCCACCCTCGTGATTCATGCTAGTCTGAACGGGACCTGATCGCGTCTGTGGGGAAGAGAGAGAGAGAGGGTTCATGTTCACAACAGAGCTTAAGTCACTTACTACCAAACCACAATGGAAAAAGGCAAATCATTTATGAGGGAGAAGGGCCTGTCTGTCAAGTGCTGCTTCTCACAAATTTCTCATGTTTTGAGACGATAAACACTAACTACATCCATCCATGCTCCAGTCAACTTGTAGACCAAACAGAGGTAGTGGTTGGTCATCAAGAAATTATACAGAGTCATAGGCACAAATTGAGTCACTGTTGTTGTTTCCTCCAGACTGGAGAAAGGGAGGGAGAGAAAATTCTTCTACGAATGACCACATGGAACGCAAGAGGTGGTGTCGGCAAAGGAGAGCAGCCAGGATAAACCACCGAAGCGGAGCTGACCACCATCATGAATGGTTTGCATGCAAAAGTTGGCTGCACTCGTAGATCGAGATCATTGAGCTGGGGAGGTGCGTGACAGAGTGAAGACAGTGTGTCTCCAGTGATGAACGGTGAGGTGTGTGTGTGTGTGGTCGGGTAATGCTTGCTCACATAGAACAAACACAACATTGAAGAAGCAAAAAAAGATACTTGGATGTTACTAGTCTGCGCGTTGCGGGGGTTCGTGCTGACCACAAACCTTGAGTTGACGGTCAATTCAGACAACACATGGTGTGCAACTTGATTCGACTAGTCCAACCTCTCGGTGACTCGGAAAAGCGAGTCAACTTCAATTTCAATTGAGGGTGCCCCACAATTAGTGGTTGGACACCATCCCTCTTGTCACTCGGCTTTTTCTTTCCCTCGGTCATCTAAGTGCTCAGCGAGTTGATGTCGGCGGTTTCACGCTGAACCACATTCACATCTCATCTACTGTACCTAAATGACTTGACTTGTGCTTTCAGTTCACAGGAACGCTGCCGAGCCATTGCATCAAGCAATTAACGTGTGAATGACTCATCGGTCTCGTGCTTGCCCAAATCATAGGAACGCAATGAACTCTCATATATTACTTTGGCATTGTTAACAGTAACACTAATTGTTATTGTCGCTGACGTTTACTAGTGAAAAAAACACCAGGCTTTGGCCCACACAGTGAAGCCATTAACGAAGTTGTTCTCCCACGTGTGTGTCTATATGTGTGAAGACGAGAAGACGAAGCATGTGGTCACCAAACGGACAGTTTGCATCTTACGAAAAACGCCCTTCTTCCAATCATGCAAAGACACTCGTACCTCATCATGAAGCGCTGTGGGAGATAATTTATGATTCAACGTGTACGAATCGGATATATATATATATATATATATATATATATAATGTCAAACAGGTCAATTCACTCTTGGTGAAGCCCGAAGACTAACGTCATCTGAGAAAGACTTCAACGACAACATTACACAGACTGTATATACTATACAAACATGAATGAAATCATTCTAGAGAGTTGAATAAGAGATGTGTTGGGTATATGGATCGAGAGCATGAGAAAGTCTACGAGATAGAAAAGATGGTGTTGGCAACCTTTATGGTGATTTTATGCAAAAACACCCATCTTTTGATTTTTTTTTTTAATGTTGTCTTATGTCTTCACCTTTCGAGTTCACATTTCCTGTAAAATATCTTTATAGTTTTTGATTAAATAAAGTTATGATGTTTTATTTCAGTGGAATATATATATATATATATATATATATATAATGTCAAACAGGTCAATTCACTCTTGGTGAAGCCCGAAGACTAACGTCATCTGAGAAAGACTTCAACGACAACATTACACAGACTGTATATACTATACAAACATGAATGAAATCATTCTAGAGAGTTGAATAAGAGATGTGTTGGGTATATGGATCGAGAGCATGAGAAAGTCTACGAGATAGAAAAGATGGTGTTGGCAACCTTTATGGTGATTTTATGCAAAAACACCCATCTTTTGATTTTTTTTTTTAATGTTGTCTTATGTCTTCACCTTTCGAGTTCACATTTCCTGTAAAATATCTTTATAGTTTTTGATTAAATAAAGTTATGATGTTTTATTTCAGTGGATCGATTCTGATTTATTTAATGGGCTTATAGTATTTTTAATTGATAACTAAAACAATATAACTTCATTAACAAAAAAATACTGTAATTGAAGTTCAATTACTTTAAGTTCTAATGAATATTAATTATCAATTTTATGATCAGTTTTGAGATTCTATAAAATTTCTTGTTGAGATGTCTTAAATGATTTTGAATGAAAAACAGGGTTATTTTGATATATTTTATAATAAGGGATAATAAGACATCATTTTTTAACTTAATCTTAAATTTAGGTATATATATTAATAGAAATCTTATAATATATATGTTTGTTTACTAAAAAATAATAATAATGGATGAAATATTATCTATCCTGTGGCAATATTTTTTTGATATACCAAAATACTATAACTCTACTTAAAATCATTGTGACCAAGCCATACTTAGTTGTATAAATCTTCAACTTTCTTTATCAACCTTATTACAAATTTTTATATTTCAGAAAATCACTTATATTAGAGTTTATGTGGTTTTGGATGAAAAGTAAGAAGGTTCTGATACATTTTAAAATAAATAAAAGCAAAATTGCTTTTTTCCTCATTTATTTTAGGTCTATAAATGAAGATTTCATATGGTTTTAAAGTAAATATATCAAAAATGGGTGCAATAAAAGATAATCAGAGTTCATTTATCACAAAAGAATGATAATAAATAAGGGTGAAGCACTACCCAATTATAATATTATTTTATGGAATTATTTTTTTTGTAATTTTGTTTAAGAACACCGTAAGTGAGTCTGAATTAATTCAAATTCTCGTAAATCTTAATTATTAATTTCATTATAAGTTTTTAAGATTTTATAAAGTAATTTTATGACAGCCTTAGTGCTCTTGATAAAAATTAGGGATGTTTTCATATATTTCAGAATTAATAATAAGAAAAATCTTTTTTTTCCTCATTTGGCCTTAAAATTATATTATACCCTTTGAAGAAATTTAAAATTTTAATTTCTATTAATTTTAAAAGAATAATAATAAGAAAAGATGAAATATAATATATATTTTTTGATAGGATTATAGTGTTTTTGGGGTACTGTACAAAAACATAGGTGGTTCGATGAATTAAAACACTCAACTTTGTTCAGAGACGTTATAACCATTCCGGTTTGATTTAGTCGATTGTACTGTGACAGAAAACTAATTATTTCTAACAAAATATATCTTTAAGCAATTAAAAGAAAGCAATGATTCTTCGTGAGAAATACTAATACATATGACACAATCAGATAACCTAAAATATGAGATTTTTCTAGACAAATCGCCCAGCCCTTTTATATCGTCTTATTAGTTTTCTCTTTGAAGAAAGCGGATTCAGATTTGGACGTAATTATATGGTCCATCACCGTTGTCTTCGAGTTTGCGAAATTATGGTTGGACCTAAACCTATCAAAAATCAGACTGACTTTTGCAAAAAAAAGATATGGCACATACGTCTTGAACATGCCACGGTCGTTCTGGATAGTGTAGCCACAAAGCTTCCGTCCTTTTCTTTGCTCGACGAGCGTCTGGTCGAAACGAATAGATTCGCTTTAGGATACAACAAAGACGACTTTGACAAGAAAATTGTGACTTTTATTTATTTATTTATTTCTTTTGGCCTATCAAAAGAAGACTCCCTGCACGCGTCTCTTCGTCAGCGCCGCCTGCAGAAGAAACTTCAATCCGATGGAAGATGCAGCAAGAGGTTAGGTTTTGACACGTTGCTATCGGCTGCTGAATATTATTACTACTGTCGTTAGAATTCTGACGTTCAAGGGTCAACTCGGATGAGCTGGGCTGAGTTAGAGGTTCACGTACGAAAGTCCACCCAGAGGTCTTTTGGACACCCAACCTTGTCTGACATATTGGTATATAAATATTATAGATTATGTGTGTTGATGATTAAATATATATTGTTGATGATTATAATAGATATACTTCGATATTTATTTTAGAACATAAAAATAATTATTTTAATTATTTTTATTAATTTTTATAAATAAGTTTAAAATAAAAAAAAGATTTTATATTTTCATATATTCGAAGTGATCATGATGATAAATTTAAAAATTATAATTAAATACATATGACTATAATTTACAAGATGGATTGATAGAAAAAATAAAAACTTACAAGAGATGTGTATGACCATACTCAATGAGCATAGTTTACTTAATTATTTTTGGATTAAAACTATTAACACAGCTATGCCATAGTTTATTTAGTATTATAAGTATCATATGTCATGAATGCTGAATCTTGAATTTTGATGATGAAATTAATTGATGTATTTATCATCTAATGTGCGTTTAAGTGACGTAGGACTAGCTTCGATTAGAAAAGACAAATAGGAGGAATTGGATGTTGAGTCGGAGTTAAACATGTTAGGAGATTGGATGTCGGGCCAAAGGATCGATCGACGTATCGGTAAAAGGCTATTAGGATTGAGTTGACACTAAGAGGGGGGGGGGTGAATTAGTATAGCGGATAAAAATATCGTCGGTTTGAAAATCTCATTCATTCATTGAAAACCGATATCGGAAATGCTTAACTTGAAAGCATATGGAAGTGTAGTGAAAGTAAGAATTTAGTTTGCAATAGAGGTAAATAGCAAGAAGCAAATGCAAACCAGATTTTTATAGTGGTTTGGTCGTCGTGACCTACATCCACTCCGCCGATTCCTCTTCCGTCGAGGCCACCGACATCCACTAACGATCTTCTTTCAACGGGCAAAGATCAACTGTCCTTTTACACCCCTTTTCTCCTTTCCACAGGTTTAGGAGACAACCTTTTACAAGCACTTACTCATTCCTAAACAGAATTCTAAACTTAGAACTAGAGGAAGGAATCTCTCAAGTGATTGCTATAGCATTTTTCCACTTTTAAGCTCTTTGTGCTTGTGTGTGTTAACTAGGGATGAGAGGGGTATTTATAGGCCTCAAGTGGATTCAAACTTAGAGCCTAAAAGTGTCTCATCCTCGGTTTTCGGGGTACTAACGGTACCATCGCTTGTAGCATTGACATTAGCGGTACCATCACCCAGTCTGGCGGTACTACTGCCTAACAGTCTCGGAGATTGAGTCTGAGTGGTACCACCGCCTAGACTGGAGGTACCACCGCCTAACATAGTCTCGGAGACTGTGCCACCGACGGTTCTACCTATTGGGTCATTGTTTGGGCCTTTCACTCGGCTTAACACAACCCATACTTGGGCTCAATTGGCCCCTAATTGAGTTGGCTCAATTCCAACCTAATTACGCCTAAAACCTACTTCGATCCAGATAATTATTATAAATCTTGAATCAAATGTTGTTCGGCATGTCATTGGTTTATCGATGCTTCATCCGATTCTTTAGCGTATCATCCTCTCTTGCAGCATATTGCCCAATCGGCTAGTTGACCACCTCAACTCTGATTTCCTTAGCGTAATTTCCACTCTTATTGGCCTGATACCTGAACCCATGGCCCAAAGCCTTCTGTCGATACGTCGACCGATCCTTTGGCTTGACATCCAATCTTCTGATATGTTCCACTTCGGCCCAACATAATTCTGTTGAATCTCGGATTTTGATGATGAAGTCAATTGTCATTTGTTATCTAATCCATATGTTGAGATAAGTGTGTAGGATTAACTACGATGAAAGTAAGACATGCAGCAGGAGTTGCGCCGGAGTCAAGACTATGATCACGTTGGGAGTTCGAGAGTTCGACGGAAGTACGGACGGTCGTCGGAGGTTCTGCGGGAACAAATACGAGAAGTCCTGGAGCTTGCCAAAGAAGCTCGTCGAAACTCGCCAAGTGGATCGTCGCAAGTCCAAGAGTTTGCCGGAAGTCCGCAGGAGCATCGCCGAAGGTTCGTCGGATGTTCGCCGGAAGATCGCCAGAAGCTCGCCGGAAG